>VYXB01006910.1:412741-493761 GCA_013397135.1 Pachyramphus minor | reverse complement strand
GGGGCGGGAGGGTGTGGGGGGGAGGCGCCTGCTCGGGTCGGGCCGCGGCTCTCTGGCTCCTCCTGCCGATGCGAGCGGGGCCAGGCCTGGCAGCCCCCGGCGTGGTCCTGGGGCCAGGCTGCTGCAGGCGGGGGCTCCTTCTGCAGGTCGATGCCCTCCGGCTGTCGGGCAGGGATAGGAATACGGATATAAATATATTTTTCTCAAACATCCCCAGTTCCAGNAACACTTCCAGGGATGGGGCATCCACAGCTGATTGAGGGTGCCTATGCTGAGAGAACATAGCACTGTTGCTGAGATGGAGGGATGCATCCTTTGTTTTGCTCTCTTGTGCTGGGTATAGTGCCCATTGGGTCTTGACCCTACAGCAGCTGCTTTCACTAACACCCCTCCCTCCGCAACCCAGTTTTGTCTTGGTTTGGTGCCTTGGAGAGGCTGGGAGAGGGCTCCTGTGAGAGCAAGAGGTGGGCTAAAGGAGGGTGCTGCTCGTTGTGGTTGGGGTGGAGGTGAGGGAGAAATGAGTGTGTGGGGAGGGGGAAGGAAGAGCAGCAAAAGGAGAAAAAAGGAACTTGTCAGTGAGCTCCTAGGTCAGTTCAGCCATCTCCTGAATACGCCCTCAGCAAACTGGAACAGCTGAGACATGAGTACATGTTTCCTTCTGCTTACTTTGCTTCGGGGTTGGTGATTTCAGGGGGTGACGAGGCAGACAGCTGCAGGGTGTGACTGGCTTCTCGGTCAGCTCCTGGCAATGCGTGCACCTCGAAGGTCTCCTTGTAGAGGGTTACCCTTGTTGCCCAAAGTAAAGAGGACAGACTTGACCAGGAGCTGCAGTGTTGAGCACCCTGGAGCAGCTCTGGCTGTTCTCCCCTGTCTGTGTTTTGCGGTTCTAGTTCATGGTGGCCTGCTGGAGGAGCAAAGAAAAATGCTGTGCATCTGTGGAAATGTGGGTCTGGACCAGTGCTTCCCTCCTGTAGTCAACTTTTGCTGGTAGAACAACTTTTTGGTCTAAAATCATGCCTAGCCCAGATCCAACCCCCACTGTGTTACCTCAGAACCTTCATTGTCATTGGAGAGCTGCAGCAGGAGGACCCTGGTGTCAGCACCCAGCTGATGGGCTTGTCTGGACTGTGGGACTTGTCTAGAGCTGTTTGTGTTCCTCTGCCCTGCACTTCCTCTAATGCCTGGTCTGGGCAACCACAGACAGCAGTGATCTGTCAGTTCTTTTTAGTGTTGACTCTGTGGGGCTGGCCTTGTCCTGCTCTCATTGGCAATAATTTTATTAACAAGTTTTCTTTTAGCACAGCGCTTCTGGATAACAGGTTGGTGATACAGTATAGCCAACTACTGCAAAGTGTACAAAACTGAAAAAAGTCCAGGCCAAACTGATTAATGAATTACTCAAACGTGCTTTTTAACACTTTAAAGTGTTCATTGAAGAGTTAATGCTTGTTCTCCTAGTTCCCGTTTAACAGATGGTTATTCACATTCTCCATGAAGTGTTGCAGCTTTTACCATTATCATGAATCAACAAACTGTCGTTGCCTTCCTATAGAAGAGGAACTGCTGGAATAGGAACAATATATGAAATAACATGCATTGCAGTAGTAACCGAGGCCTCTTATTCTATACAACTAGTTTGTTGTGATTTTCTTCATCCTTGAGAACAAAATGCTCTTACCTTGACATTGGCCACATTATTTCAAGACAAAGCTGTAGTGCATTCTTTCTCCTAGGATAGTAGCTATCCAGTGATAAGTTTAACAAAACTTTGCAGCTGCTTTTGTACTTGAAGGGCCTTTGCAGGAATAGATAAGAAGTTCATATGAGGAAGCACTGTGTGGTGGTATGGGAAACAGCAGTCTGGAAAGATAATTTACATTGTTAATTTGTTCACAGAAAAGGGTTGGTGATAATGTTAAGTGGCCTGAAGACCAGTTTCATGCCTGAAGGAGCAAGAAACAGGATGTAGAGAGACATGAAGGGAAAGCAAAATGAGGCTCTGTTGGTACAGCATAGCATTATTTTTTGTATATGGTAAGAGCAAGTCTTTAGAAAACTGTCCTGTCTGTCTGTTTGGGAGGCACTCTGGCAGTCACACTTCTACCACCAGAAACTTCAAATGCTAAGACTGAAGCCTGAAACTGTACTGCTGTAAGAGCAGAGCTGGGGACAAGATCTTCCTGGAGGCATATCCTGATAGCTCCTGCAGAGATCAGGTTGTGGCCTCCTTTCTTTGTCACAGATGGTGAGCAAGGTTTCAGGCTCCACTTGTTAAAAGTGGTGTAGCAAGTGGCAGAGGAACATTGTTGGTCCTGAGGATATTGCTTTTTTAACCTGCAAAGGATTCCTGGGGGCTTTTGAGGTGCCAGGGATTCAGACTCTCTTAAGAAAACTTAGTTTGAACTTCTGTCCCTACAAGAGACACAGCTTAATACTTGTTTGGCTGTGCAGTCTGATCACCCTGACCTGCCTTAGGAGGTGATGGTTATTTTCTTTTCCCAGTTAGTCCTTGTCCTGGGCTGAGGTTGTCCAAGATGGCAAAGGTCTTCCAGGAGATGGTCTGTGAAACTGTCTGCTGTCATCTCAGAAAAGAAGAAAATCAGAGAGTATTCCTGTTTCTCAGCAGGTGGGAAGGTGGTGAGACAGGGTCTTGCCCTTCTCCTTGATATTGACAGAGGTGCTTGTGATGGGATGAGGTGGATCTGGGTGACTGTTCACTTCTCAGTGATTCCAGGAGTTGCTCTTCCATATAGGAACCTGGAACCCTGTCCCACTGTTCCCTGTCCAGATTTTGTACATCTGTACCGTACACTAGTGGTATAACTAAAGCTGTACCCTTTTCTGTGAGGTGGAAGATTTGCTTTTTTCTCTCCCTTTGGTGTTTTTGAGATGGCGAATTGGCGTGACAGAATTTGTGGAGCTGAACTGTGAATTTTGATAAATTTATCCTCTTCTTCGTTAAGTTGGGTGACAGATTGAAAGAAGGAAGTGGCTTACTGAGTCACTTCAATTTTTTTTTTAATTTTATCACAACTACCAGTAGTAACCACAGGGAGAACATGCAAACAGTGGGTATTCGATGTAAGGCTATCTATAGGAAAGGCTGCTCATTGCAAACCTGCTGCCAGCGAGGCTACAAACTGCCAGTAAGTGTCCACGGGGTCGCTTGGGCTGAGGGTCTTGCTGTGGCATCTGCCTCTCAAGCCAGCAGCCTGGCTATGAATTGTATGGTCTTTTAGTCATTTGCAGAGAAATCTTAGGAGCAGGAGCCGTGCATGGGAAGGGTGTTAAATGGATTTAGGAAGAGGACAGATAATTGTTTTGCTTGAAGGGTTTTGTTACCCCTAAAAGCAAGCGGCATGGTAACAGAGTTTTGAGCAAAGTCCTTCGTTATTCTTGAAATGCACAGAGGTATCCTGGTATTTCCAGTGGTTTATTATCCTTTGCTCATTGTGAGTGTTTTTAGGGACACTATTTTGTTCCAACCCAGAACGGAGGATTTGTGGTCTGTTTGAAGATCCTGAAAACTTGAACCTGAAACTGTAATTCCAGTGGAAGGAATAGATTTGTCCCACCGATATAGAAATTGTATCGCTTCTGGTATGGTTTGAGGGAGTCTTTATGTTCAGAAATCAGACACTTTTCCAGCAAAGGAAGGCTTGTACGGTAGGGCAACTGTGCATTTTTGGTTTAAGGCTTTGCTGTATTTTAAGAATCTTAAGTGTGTTTTTCATGTGCTTTAAAATACTATGAAAAATCCATAATAAACAATATTTTTATGTTTTATGCTGAATCCAAAGTAATTTTTACAGCGTTAAGGGAAGGGAGGGTGGCATATCCATTTTACATTATCCTGAATGTCTGGGATTAATTACTTTCATTTCTTTTGCACTGTGAATTTTTTCTCAGTATGGATTTTTCTGCTTGGATATGGATTGCAAGTTTTAATAATTTTGAAACCAATATATATATTTAAAAATTAAGATTTGTTTGAGTCACTAAAAACGGAACCTTGCTTGTGATTTTTAAGTGTTTACATGTATTCAGCTTTATTTTTTGTAGAAACATAATCTACCTTTTATGCTTTGGTTTAGAGACCACATTAGTTCTTACACTAGAAATCATCATCATACTGCAGGTTTCAGAGCTTTTAAAGATGATAATCCCTAGGCACCCACCGTTTTCTACCTTTCTTGGAGATGCTGATCAGAGTATAGGACCAGTTTTCAGTATGTATGACCTCCTGTGTTATCCCAAGTGTTTTCTCTGTGCCCCCACTGCCCCTTCCCCTTTCCTCTGTGTTTTCCCTGCCTTGTTTTTTTTTGGCAGTAGAGACTGTGTGAGGTGGCTGTATGGTGTGTTCACAGGCATATAGCCAGGGTTGTTGCGTCTTCTGGGCTGCTAAATTGACCATCCCTTGCCATTAGGCTCATTATTCTTCTTATAACCATCAACATTCAAAGGCTCTGGAGCTCAGGGTTGGATTGTCCTTCTAAAACAGCAGCACTTGAAGCTGTAAAGTAGTGTCACCTACTATTTTGATGGTTGTATTTAGTTGTGTGCCAGGATGTGGTGGTGCATTCAAGCATGTGGACGTTGTCAGGGTCACCAGCACCTCTTTTGTTCTTCTCAGATGGGGTGTACTGTATTCTCTCCTTGGCAGTCTACTGTCATTTCAGTGTAAGGAACACAAAACCTTGACAAGAAGCTTTTCTTTCTGTACTTGTAATGTAGCATTAGTCATTTGAAAATTATTTGTGAGATGGAAAACAGGGGCAAGGAGAATAATTGCTGGGCAGTCAACAGTGAAAGCAGTTCATAGGCTGCTGTAGTTTTGTTTGCATTTATTTAATACTGATGAGTGAGGTTTTGGAGAAAAATTAAGATTGCCTAATAATCCTGTTCCTTCACTGAAAGGGCACAGTGAGTTTGGGACCGGTTTTGAGATCTCCCACTAGCTCTCCAGGTCTCAGCAATTGCCCATCTGAAATGGTTTAGTCGACCTTTCTGCACCCCTGGAAGGGCTTGCTGGCTTTCAGGGCACAAACTTGGCCATCAGAGAGCAGGTAATTCCTTGGGATATCTGGAGCAATAGCTCCTTGGGCAATTTCCTTAGTTTGCCGCCCAATTTTTAGGTTCTGTTTCTGTCTAGTTTGGTTTTTTGTTTGTTTGGGGATTTTTGTTGGTTTGGTTTTGATTTTTGATTTTGGGTTATTTTGGGTTTTTTGTTTTGTTTTTAACTTGGAGGCTTCTTCAGTCTTTTGTAGCATCTACAGGGAAATGTCTACTGCGAAAAGTGGGCACCTGGGGCCTTTTACCCTCATGTCTAAAGGCATTGTATCCCACCACAGCAGAATAAAGTAAACCTTCTGGACAATATCTACAGTAGTAGTATGCAAGTAGAAGTCAACTTGTTTAAAGATAAGACTTAAATCTTCTTTTTTCAGACTTAGGATCTTCAGGCATCATAAACAGAGGTGCTTAAATGTAAAAGGTATGTTTCTGACTGAGTTTGAAAATCTCTGTTGGGAACAGGCTTTTAATTCCAAGACAGTAACAGTTATTCTGAACGGAAGGTCCTGGATCTAGAAAGTGCAGATCAGTAGTTGCTTGTGCTTTTCTGCGTGCTCTAGGCTATGACAATTAATGTAATCTGCGAATTTATTGGATATCCTTTCCCTCCTCTTTTTGGTGTGGTTTTTTTTCTTTCTCTTTTTGAAGTTGTTAGCCCATGGCATACAGGATCCATATGAGTACTTGCACTTATCTTAAAGCTTCAACTGCTTGCCAGCTTGTTTATAGTTTTTTTTTTAAAGAGGCTTATGTAGAAATGGCAGGACAAAATTAATTCATGCTGTGTCACATGGTTTCTTCTTTACACACCTACTCATGCATGGATCATCCGCTGATTACCAGTGTAAATTTCTAGCTGCAATGCTGGCCTGCAATCTTCAGCCGCTGGTTTGTCATTCCTCTCAGCTCTCAGTTTGACCCCGGTCTGAATTATTAAAGGGTGGTCGTGTTAATCTGTACCTCCTAGTGGCTGTAGAGAAAAATACTGGCACACAGAAACAAGGCAGCATTTTCCCGGTAGAGGGAGGTATTGTAAAGCTCAGACAAAGTAGGTTTCTGCTTGCTGGAGAAAAGTGTGCCTTTTGCAGTTTTTTTTTTCCCTGCTGAATTTAGGAATTCATGGAGCAGCACGTCCAGAGATCTTGGAGAAGGAAGGCAAAAGACCTTGCTTCACGTTCAGGCAGGCAGAAGATATTCCCATATTTTCTCTTATATTTTTTTGTTGTCATTGGAATAGGATAGTTGGAGTAAAAGCAGGGATCTCTGCCTTGCTTCATCCAAACCTTGTGGGCCACCAGCAGTGGAAGCAGAGATGCCTTTGGTACTGCCAGGTTGAGAAAGAATCTCCATGCTCACAACAACAGCTCCCCTGCCTTCGCTTTGCCCTCTCAAATCCCAAAGGACTTCAGTGGGTTGAATGCATCACTGCTCTGAAGAGTGCTGAACACACCACAGGATCATAAAATGGTTTGGTTGGAAGGGCTCTTAAAGATCATCTAGTTGCAACCTCCACACCATAGGCAGGGACACCTTCCATTAGACCAGGCTGCAATGGTCATGTAGTTTTTTATTTGACATTGTATGGCAGGGACAGCCATCCACAGAAGAGGTTTAACAAAAACTAGCAGCTGCTGTTAAATTGCAATTGGTCAGCTGGAGCAGGGACATAAATCCAAAGCTCTACTTTGTAGTGTCCACAATTTATTTCAGTGCCTCAGTACTTAGCTAATCCAGAAATTAAATATACATGCTTCAGGGTTGATTGATCACTAAGTGGAACCAGGCAAGAAACATCAAAACAGATGTTGGAGTCACATTAGACAAGGAAGAAAACATGTAATTAGTTAATTATTTAGCTCCTTGAATCAACAATTAAGTCTCCCACGAAGTTTTGAAATTTTAGTTTCAAGGTGTGGCTCCTTAGATTTATGGCTTGATATTCTCTTTGTGCATTTCATTTTATCACTGCCTGCCCTAGCAGGGGCCCATGGTACAGTATGCTATTCCTTGACACCCAAACCAACCTGCAAGGGCTCACCTTCACCGCTTACTTTAGAGAGGCATGAAGCCTCATTTGGACTGGCACATCAGCTGGGTGCTTCAGGGGTTCTTGCAAAACTGCGAGAAGGGTTATTGCCACCTTCCTTCACGTGCTCCAGTGAGTCCTTCATTGATGTGCGAGCCTTTTCCTTCACTTTAAAGTATGTTTTTCTTCCAAACCTGTGAGAAATAGTAGAAAACCATCACTCGTGGACACAATCATGTGGAAACTGATTCCAGTGATAAGCTGGGTGAGCAATGAGGGCATGGAGGAACATTCTCACCTTTTAACATGCAGCTGCCTCTGAACTGTGTGCACACTACAGGCATTCCTGTATTTTTCTTTTAACACTCTTCTGATTATTTTTTTTGCCTTCCCTGACAACAGTTTTTTTCTATCACTTTGAAAATCTTCAACTAAATTTCATTGAAATTTGGTAGATTCTTCAAAGTTTGAGAAAAAAAATAAAACCAAAAACCACTAGAAAAAAGCAATGCACTAGAGCAAATAAAAGATCAAACACATTGATAAAGACTTTTCTGTGTGGAATGAGAGACCTAAAACTTTGTCTTTTCTGGTTAACATAGTTGATGTGCATTCTCTGCAATACAGGCTCACAAAGAAAACATATTGAATTTGAAGCACTTGGTAGTTTTTTGGTTATTCCTCAATTCTACTACATGTTTTCCAGCATTGTGAATTACTGTTCACATCCCTTTGAACATAGTATAAAGTAACCAGACATAACTTGTCTATCTTAAAGGATTTTTAAATTGAAAAATTCTGCTGAATACCTAGAGTCACCAGAACAGCAGCATTTTTACAGAAATTTAAGAAGCACAGCAAGCCTGGTATATCAAGATAAATGCTGTGCAGGACTGCAGTGAAAAGTCGACTGTGAGCATTGTCCCACGAAATAAAAAGTTATTATTGCTTGTGATGAATGAAGGACTGCATACTTCTGTCTTGGTTCCACCTTTTGCTGATTAGACATGGGAAAGTATTTTCATCTCCTAAAGAACTGATAACACTCTGCTTATCCATCAGATTGCAGTAGCAACATTACCTTTTTCTGTGGGCATTAGGAAGGTCAGTTGCATGAGGGAAGAGTCAGGCACTGGAAAATAAAGAGTAAACTTTCAAAGTACAGGACATACAAGAAGGCTGCGTGTTACTGGTAAAAAGAAAAACTGTGGTAACTTGGCCAGTCCTCAAAAATTCTGATGGAATGTGAAAGATCCAAATGGCCCCGTCCCACGCGAGAAGAATGTAATCTCAAAAAAAAAGGAATTATAAACAGCAGATTGGGCCTGGAAGGTAAAAAGGGGTGTGGGGAGCAGGAGGCACTCTCAGGGGAAGTTCTTTCTGCAGAGCCAGGTCTGTCCAAGTTGCTTTCTGGCAGTCTTTAAGCAACTCAGTGGAGAAATGTCATTTGTGTTCTGCAGCATCTCTCAGAACAACCTCCCTTATAACTTATATTTGATACTCAGAAGTTAAGGTTCGACTGTTTGGGTAAATTCAGATTTGAAACCTCATCTCTTGTGAGTATTGGTGGACAATCCCACAGGGAAGAAAAGGAGTTTGGTTTGCATTTCTTCTTGTAGAAAGCTTTCAGTTTGTTCTCAAGTCCTTCAAGAAAGTGTTTTCTAAATCATCTTAGACCCCTGTTGAAGTTTGCTGGAGAAGCCTGTGAAATAATAATGCTATGGAGCTGACTGCCAGGTCTTATTTAAAAAAACTAACCACCTTGCCCTCCTTTGTATTGAAGTGGATTGATCTGTATAACAACTCATTTTTGTCTGTGAACTACTTGTACTCCTTCAATTTTTATGCTCTGTCTGGTGTCGTTAGTTGTAAATTGATACTGGTTTGGAGCAGCTCTGGTTTTCAAGGACGTTTGAGTAAAAGCTGTTGTTCCATGGGCTGCTCGAGCACAGTGCCTGCTCATGCAAATAAACGTAAGTTTTAATGATGTGCTTCACACTAATGCATCTTGCAGCAAAGTGGGTGAAGATTTGTCCTTTAATTTTTTATAGGCTTATGTTGTGTTTAATACAAAAGTATTTAGTATATGCTGAACAGGCTTATTCACTGTAGTGAGTAAGAATGTATGAACACACATGTACGTAAGAGTTCAATTTCAATAGCTTACAAAGAGCTTTTTCACAGAAAAAAATCTCTTCTGTTGTCACTTTTTAGATTATTATTATTATTATCTAAAAGTGATCATTTGGACAAAGATAAATCATTGGTACACAGATATTTAAAGCAGAAAATAAACTGTTGGTAATGTATAAAAGCTGCTGTGCCATGAGCATTTGTCATATGCTGTCCTTAACCTCCACTCGTAACAGCATTAACTTTTCATTGAATTGCTGATTGACTGACTGCTGGGAATTGGCATTTAATTAGGTTTAAGCATATCCTACTGCATATGGAGAAAAAATTTTCAATATTTCATTTAATACTGGAATGTAGCGTGTTTAGGCAAATACTGTGACTGTTCTCCCTTTTATTTTCTGAGGACAGGAGCTCAGATGTATCCCTCTTGTTGACAGTTCAGTGCATGCAACCTTCTAACATCATATAAATCACTTTGAATTTTTGCAACCATTATCTATTTGGCATGTTATGTGGTTACTTTTCCAAAACAATTTCTGTTATTTTTCCGTTGTGTGATGTTTGATATTGTATGTTGATGACATTCCTGACTGAAGCACGTTGATAGTATTATATAAATTACCGTGTTTATGTTCAGTCTGGTAATCTTAACAAAATTGCTGTCAAGTGATATATGCAGCATTACCTATGTAACACTTTTTTTTGTTACAGGAATTCAAAAATATGCACATATTCTACTACAAAATAAATGCTTTAATAATGAACTGTGTAATTCATACCACATAAACTTGTTTCCTATCCCAGTCAAAACAATCCTTGCAAATTGTCAGGTTTCTTGGCTTTTATTAAATGCAAGCTTGATGAAAAAACAGTCTGAATTAAGTTTCTGTTTATATGTGTCAAGCATAATGTCAAAGACATTGTAAAAATCTTTCAAGAAGTAGTAAGCTTTTTTGAAGCCTCCTGAAATGAAGCATTTTGTTTATTAGTAGAAAATTACTAAGTGAGATGAGACACAGAGCTTGCAAAATTCCCCGCTAACTACCTTCCTGCCTTGCAGGAAACCTTAAGCACTTCCATTCCTGTTTTACAATTACACAGGACACTCCATCACTACAAGATGTGACAAATGGTTACAGCAGTGGTGTTTTGATAGCTGAGAGTAGGAAGAAAATTGCATTGTGGTTTTCTTCTGATCTTTAAGGTGGGTGGAAAAGAGGAATTTTGGACAAGCACAGTGCTATTGCGTTTCCAAAAGAATATTTTAATGCTGGTTACTGAAGTTACTTTGTGGCACACTTTTCTGCCTTAACTTCCCTGACAGAGTTTGCCAACGTGTTTGAGTGACTGGGAATTTTCATAAGACTAATGACTTTCCTTTTGTTATAAATTATAGCGGGATCTAATTAACTGCTCATTGCAGTCCTGGAAACGTGTAGCTTCTTCCAGAGGTGCTGGAGAGCCTCCTGCTTTGCCCAGCATGGGCAGGGTCATGCCTGAGGGAAGCTGGAGGGAAGGGGGTGAGCTTGTCGCAGGCATCCCTTAGGTATGATCCAGTGATAAAGGAAATGTGGTGCCCTTTGGGAGGGTGTGTACCTATGAGAAACAGGAAGCTCAGCGGCGGCTGCCTGCCTGCCCTGCCTGCAGAGGTTGGTCGCTCCGGCGGGCGCAGGTGTGCCGACAAACCGCCCAGCCACTTCTCTCCAGGCATCTTGGCAGCCACACTCCTCAGCAGCAACATCTGGAAGAGGCGGGGGGAAAGAAACCCAACAACAAGCCAAAACACCCCCCCCCACCACCACCTTTAAAAAAAACAACAACCCTTCAGGTAGAGGAATATGACGGCCTTGCAGCTGAAAGAGTTGTCACATTCAGGTCTGTACAGGAGGAGACGGGACCGCCCCGATAGTGTCCTGCCCGGGTCACACGAAGAGAATCTCAGGTGAGTGTGAATGGCTGGGTCACTGAGCCCTTCTCTGCTGCCTGCTTGCTTCGGTGGTTTTAACAAACAAAATGCAAACACACTGCAAAACACATTCTTTGAGAAGCAGTGCACCAAAGCACTACAGAAAAAACCTTGAAGGAGGGATAACAGGAGCCATACAGCAACCTTGTGCATTCTGGCGATGGTATGACAGCCTTCCCTGACTCTGGGAAGGGCAAATGTTAGCCAGTGTTTGCTTCTGGATCCCTTCTGACAGCCAGCATTGCAAGTAAATAAACTTTTCAGAGCCTGCCAACTTTGCTTGGTCTGCTTTGAAGCTGGTTCTTGGTCACTCAGGTGCTGTGGGTTGTGCTCCTTTTTTGGGGATCTTGGTGTAGTCCCTGTGCCAGGCTGGTCTTGTGGAGCTGGGGCAGCTGCTGGGCTCTGGCTTTCTTCATGGGGGGTTCTTTGTTGCGGCTGTAGACAAAAGAATGCAGCAGGACCGCTCAGCCTGACCTTACTCAGGAAGGGTGACCAAAAATCGGAAAGCCATTTAATGCCTGGGATTTTCTTCCTAATGCTATCAAACTTTTGAAAAGAGTAACAGTGAATTTGCAAAAAGACTCTGTTTGGAGCAGGAAGATTAAAGAATTGTTTGTAACCTAAGTGCAGACCCAAAAAAAAAAAGTAAAAAGGCAAAGGTGTTTTTATAAGTGTGCTCGGAGTGAAAGCAATCTGTTACCACTTCAAGCTCCTCAGAAAAGGAATCTTGTGTGTCGCTAACAAAAGCCTCGGTGGAGAGGAAGTACTTCCTATCTCCTAATGCCTGTCTCATTGTATTTTTAGATTATTTTTCCTTGGTGGTTGCTCTGCATCAGTTTGGAGTGCTGTGCAATTTAAAAGGTTTTTGTTACTGTGTTTTTGTTAACTGAGTTAGCAATTTCAGAGGAATAGTAATTCAGATCTGGGAGACTTGCTCTTTGGTTATAAGTAAGCATGTTAATTAAAAATTACTGTGGCAAAATGTATGATTGTAACCTACTAAGATTATTTGCCACGATATATCAGAAATATCAGATTACTTCTAGGAAGGTGTTAACTTGCAGGTCTGATTTGTGTGCTTGATGTCTAAATGTAATACTAATTCTGATTTCCTAGATGGATTTCTAATAGCAGGAGGAGTATGTATTATATTCACATGACTGTAGATAAAAGATTAACCAGACTAAGTAGAATAAGAGATGTGCAAAGATTCTTGACTTTCTTATGTTTAGTTTCTTTTATACAAAACTAGCAATGAGGAAGAATAGCTCTATTTAGGAAGGAGAAGCCGCTTTTTAAATCATATACATAAAAATGAGTACTAGCTCTCTGTGGTTGTGTTGCTGTTAGTAGTATGCACATCCAAGATGGGAATAACACCATTTTTGGGCTGGGTAGGAGGAAGGGGTGGGTTGTCTGCACCAGTATAAGTCTAGATGTTTTGATCTCCTAAGCTGATCATCCTAAGAGATGAGAAATATGTGAAACAGGGATCAGTCTTGAGAAATAAAATCCAAGCTGGAGGAAATAGCAAATCAGAGGATTTGTGAATCAACTCAGGGCAGAGTGTTAGAGGTATAAAAGGGTGAATAGGGCATGATCAGATGATGCTCCTAGAGCAGGGGTCAACATGTACCTACAGACAGAGCTTATCTTGTATTTGCTAATAGTTTAAGCTGATTCTTATTTAAACTAAACCTTGTTCCTTCCTAATCCATTTCGTGATATTTCAGTCTGTTGCCAGGCAGCTGTATTTGTCAGTTTTACTGCATTCTCCATGACAAATGGTTATGGCATTATAAATACAAAATAATGACATAACAACAGGGCAAAGAGCTGTTGGGAACAAAGAGGAAAAAGCTCATTAGTTTTCTAAAACTGGAAACCTTTAGTTTTTTCCATATGTTCTCCCTGGTGACACTTAGATGCCTGTCCTTAGCAGATGCTTGCAGGGTATCTAGAGTCCACAAGGAATATAAGAGGTTTCTTTAATGTTTACTGGATATAGCTTGTCATCCATGGCTTTGCAATGCCCTCCCATAGTGTCTCTCTCCAGTTCTTTAGTCTAATGCCTTTGTATTTCGTTTTACATACATATTAATCCACATGTTAAATAATATTAGCCCTTGAGCAACAGTTCACTGAAAGCTGCTTCCTTGGTTCAAGTTCCGTACCTTTCTAATCCTGAGCCAAAATGTACTCGAGATGCCAATTTCCTCATGATACCCTGTGAGAATTTCTGTATTGGGGAAAAAAAAAAAGATTTAAATCACCCTTTGCTAAGGTCATACATAGTATTTGCCAGTTTTCATTTTAGAGCCTTTTACACCTTACCACAGTATTAGATTTCTCTCTCCAGCCATTTTGGGGTATGTGTCTCCTTTGGTGGTGGTTTCGTAGGATCCGTTCTGGGATGTTGCTCTGGTAAGGTAAAAAGAGCAGTAAGTAACCCATCAGACAGCTGCTTACACCCTTTTCCTTGGCTGAAGGTGTCTCGTGCTGCCTCTGCGCTGCTGCTGCAAGCACCGCTGTAGTTGCAGCTCCTGGGTCTGGCCATTGCAGCAGGAGCTGGATGCTGCTCCTTAGGATGGGGACTTGTATTGCCCACAAACTGCAACTGAGAGGTAGCCAAATGTTGGCACTGGCAGTGCTGCAAAGCAGCTCGGTGGAGCTTGGTGCCAAAATTCCGCCTTTGCGCTTTCCTAGGAACATCAGTGTCATTTGTACTGAATACACCTGAAATTAGTAATGATTAGGGCACTGTGAAGCAACGTACTGAAACTCCTAAATGTGCACGAGAACATAGATTTATCACATACATTTAATTTTCCAGAAACCAAAATTTCTTGGAACAATTGTCTTTACAGTATAAAAATAATCTTCTGTGTTAACATAGCTTCTTGATAAGTTGTGCGTCAAGGGTCTTTGGGCTCTGCAACAGGATGCTGAGATTTAGCTTCTGCATTTCTGTCCACTGATGTCAGTGCACCCAGATGTTTGACCCCCATCATTGTGTTCCAGATCTGCTATTCAGTTTATGATGAGTCAGTCTCTTTGCAGGAAAGACTGCAGGAGTATAATTTGGCTCTTCCCATTAAGTTTTATAGCTTGTCAGATTTCCCTTTACAGTAGAAGCTCCTAAATGAATGTTTAAATTTAACAGAGGCTGTCTAAACACCTCTTGCTCTAGCAAAAAGATGCCAGGTCATCTTCAGGGGAACTCATCTCAGGCAGCTGTAGCTATCTGTGAGGCCTGATTTACAAGCAGCAGAGCTTGTTTCAGTGCATGGGTTTGCTCATTTTGCCCACCCCCTTGCTGTGATTGCATTTCATTGCTTCTGCTGCCCTGCTGCAGTTTCGAGGCTGGGGCTTTGAGGTTAGCTCAGAACCTGCTCCAGGTACCTCAGTGTTGCAGGTGGTACAATGTGGTGGCCAAGCAGCTGAGGTGTCCCACTGGCAGCATTGAGGACGTGAGGGGGCTGGGAAGGACTGTTAGAGTCCATCCAGTGCAGGAGAGTGAGGGCATTTCAAGAGAAGCCACCCACAGCTGTAAATAGCATGCCCTAAGCTCAACTAAGATCAGGACCAGGGTGGGAGGGTAGGACTCATCCCCCTTTTTTAGTAACCTAAACTAGGATGGAGTGTGTTGTCTCTCTTGTCTTCTCCACCCCCCTTTCTCCTGGGATAACCCATGCCCTGGTTATGTCATTGGCTGCGGCGAAGTGAGAGAAGTCTCAGCCCTTGTCCTGACAGGACAAGCGCATTGATGGAGACAGGAAATTTGGCTTCTCCTTCTACCTTTACCTACCCACTCCATTCATCACTTAAAAAACCCCGTAACCTCTTTATCGGTGTTTTAATCTGATATTATAGGTGTAACTGGTGCTTTACTGACCTTATAGGGAGCTGGAGCCTGCCAGCCCGATGTAAAATTGGTCTGGATAGCTCATCTTTTCTTGAATTTGCACAGTGCAAAAGTGTTCTTGGTTTAGACCTCCACTGGGGAAGGGATGCTGAATGCAGACGTCTCTTCCCCTGCTTGAGCCTGACTCTCCAGCTCACAGACCTTAATTATGAAGGATGCTCCCCGGGCACAGAGTTCAAGATGCAGGGAGTTGCCTGGCACCTTCCTCTCTCCTCTGCAACAGATGCAGCAGTCACTGAACTAAATGCAACCTGAGAAATCTGCTTTACAGAACGGAGGGGAAGACTTGTTCTTTTCCAGCTATATTGATTTTGGGGGAAAAAGATGACATCTCTGATAGATCTTGTCTTGCCTTGTCTTTGGAAACAGCATGTAAAAAATTCTGTATGCTGAGCTATTCTTTCTTGATTTTCTATGCAAACAGGATGCAAAGGAAATTGTATACATACATCTATGATTAATCATTAGGAGTCAGCAGCAGTATGCTTGCTATGTTTGCTCTTTCCCCTTCTCATCCTGTGGCCTTTGTAAAAATGAAATGATTCCTCTAAAAAAGTTGATACTGTTAATTTGTAAAGATCAGGACAAGGTACTGGCAAAAGCAGCAGCAATTCTCTTCAGTTTTTATTTTGACAATTAATGCTTAAAATTAATTTGATAACTGTTGCCAGTAGCCATTTTTTCTAAGTCCATATGCGTTCAAAGGCCATTAAAAATATTAACAACTTTTGGAGAGTCTCAAGTTTTTACCAAACAGTAAATTTCAGCATTTACAATAAATAATCATTGGCAAACTTCCATCAGTGGCTGTCAGTTACTCGGGTAGTTCAGTGCTCTGTTCTCCTGTGCAGGAAGCACTGTAGATATTTTCCACATTAATAGGTCTAAAGTGTCTGCATTCCCTTTGCTCTCTGCTGCTGAAACCGATAGGGGTCCATCTGCCTGAGTAGGTGCAGGTAGTCTTCTACTGCATCTGTTTAGGCTCCTGTCTGCCTCTGCACATTGACTCCAGGCTGGGAGGCATGTGGATCTGCCCCAAAATTTCATGCACAAAGACTCACTTGCAGATGAAGGAGAATACATAAGAACATTCTTACGTCCCACTGAGCCTTAGGGGATAGGCTCTGCACAGCAAAGCTCATAGGTGAGTGTAAGAAGAAACAAATGAATAAAATGCCCCCATCAGCAATGTGGTAGGGCTGAATGTTTCTTTCTTTATGAGATACAGCATTTGGGAGTTGTGCAAGGTCACAAATCTCCTCAACCCTCAGCCTACCATCACAAATTCCATATGTGGCAGACAGACAAGGTGTGGAGCTGTTTCCAGCTGTACATCTGTCCTGCTCTTCCTAGGAGGAAGGAAATAAGATGCTGGTCAGGGACTGTCTGGGAAACCAGGGACCCTGTTGAGCTTTCAGATGCCTTAGGACACTGAGAACAGGGTAAGGAGGAAAGAAAAGATCTGTCTGCACCTGGAAACATTCTTAAATTTGATTTCTATTGGCAATGTTTCTTAATACAGTTACCAGTGTTAATATTATATTGCCACTTGTTTCACTTGCTCACAGTGCCACAGTGTCATCAGGTGAAGCAGTAATTATTCCATACATTGATAAAAAAAGTCATTAATTTATTAAAGCAGGAAAAACTGGAAAATCAGTGTTAAGACAGAAATTACGTTTCTTCATTTGCTCTGGTTACAAACTCCGCTGGGATAGTGGAGAGCTTGGAGCTGCAGATACTCATTTGAATCAGATGCTTGGGAACTCTGAATTAAGAAACACTTTGCCTTGTCTGGGAGCTGCTTTAATTGAAGTGGGATACTTTAAATCTCTGTTGAGCCTTATTTTGAGATAACCAAATGACTAGAGGCTTTACTTTTCACTTGTGCTTTAGCACTTTTCATTGCTCTAGGGGTTAAAATAACTCCGGAGGATCACACCCTTTGTTGCTTGCCTTCTCTCTCACCTCGTCTCCTGCATTGCGTAACAACTCCTAAGCAATTTTGTTTGACTTGCTCACCCTGATTATCACCTCCCGTGACTCCAAATGACTAGAGATAGCTGTTTGAGTAACAGCAACTCAAGCAGAAAGTACTGTTCCTCTTTTAATCTGTGATTTTAGTAGATTTTTAAGCTTCAATGAGTATAACTGTTAGCTGACTGAAAGTAAGTTTCTTTTGCTTTTGTTTTCATGAGTTCTGAAGATGGCTAATCAGAGGTGTTCTCTAAAGAAAATGGGCTGTGATTGCTCATTATTTTCCATTATAATTAAGCTGTCCTTGGAATGCAGTCTGTCACACTCAAGTGAAGTTACACGCAGGAGAGAAAAGCTAAATTATTCCAGCATTACCACTTAATTAAAATTACCAATTTGCAGGCACCGGGAAGAACAAGTTTAAAGGTTGTAAGGTTGGGTTTCTTTTCATTTTGTTTTTGTGAGGTGCCTGAGCTGTTGTAGGAAATGCAAAGCTAACAGACACGGTGACAGGGGGATCCCAACAGCTGACTGTACTGGAAGCTGAAGTGAGCTTGACTGGGAATGAATGACAAAAACAAGCCATTGTGTCTGGCCCAGAGGCCCCATGCATCTTTGGTGTAGATTACCTCAGGAGAGGATATTTCAAGGACCCAAAAGGCCATCGTTGGGCTTTTGGGATAGCTGCTGTAGAGACCGAGGAAATTAAACAGCTGAAAACCTTGCCTGTCTCTCAGAAAACCCTTCTGCTGTGAGACTTCTGAGAATCAAAGAACAACAGGTTCCAATTGCTACCGCAACAGTGCACTAGCGGCAATATCACACCAACACTCCATGATTCCCATTCATGAGATTATTCATGAATTGGAAAGACAGGGAGTAGTCAGCAAGACTCGCTCACCCTTTAATAGTCTTATATGGCCAGTGCCTAAGTCCAGTGGGGAGTGAAGACTGACGGTATTGTGGCCTGAACAAAGTCATGTGGGGGTGCCTAGACTGATGGAAAAAGACCAAATTGGCAGTGCTGGGGGAAACCCACCTGGACTGCTGATTTGTGGCAAGACGTTACTGCCAAGGTAAAGAAATTGGCTGCAAAAGTCCCTTATGTAGATGCACATGTATCCAAGAGTCGGGCTACTGAAGAAATTTGCAACAATGGACAAGTGGACCGAGCTGCCAAGATTGAAGTGTCTCAGATGGATCTGGATGGGCAACATAAGAGTGAATTATTTCTGGCTTGGTGGGCCCACGATGCCTCAGGTCATCAGGGAAGAGAGGGCTTGTGATTGAGGCGTGGACTTAACCATGGACACTGTCTCCCAGGTTATCCATAACTGAAATATGCACTGTGATCAAGAAGGCCAAGTGGGGAAGCCTCTGTGGTATTGTGGACAACGGTCAAAATACAAATATGGGAAGGCCTGGCAGATTGATTACATCACACTGCTGCAAACCCACCAAGGCAAGTCCTACATGCTGACGATGGTGGAGACAACCACTGGATGGCTGGAGATGTACCCTGTGCCTCACCACTGCCTAGAACACCATCTTGGGCCTTGACAAGCAAGTCCTGTTGCAACATGGCACTCCAGAGGGAACTGAGTTGGACATTGGGACTGATCTCAAAAATAGCCCCATGGACACATGGGCTAGAGAGCATGGGATTGAGTGGGTATATCATATTCCCTATCATGCACCGGCCTCTGGGAAAATTGAACCAGAGAGAAAAGCAAGTGGGGGAGTGGGGGCTGGGGGTGTCACTAAATTAGAGAGTGACTCTCTTAAACAATGACAGGGTGGAAACTGTTACTTTTAAAAAACCTGGCAATAGTAACCAAAACCTTCCCTTAGCAAAATGCATGGAAGTCTTGCTGTGCTTGAACTGCTACTAAAATGTATTATTCCTGCTTGACAGGCTTCCTTCTAGTATTGAGTAGCTACTAAGTGTAAAGTACAAGATGAAGACCTTCAGTTTTTATTACCCTAAATGTTAAGTACATCATAACAAAGTAGGAAAACAATGCTATTTTGTATTAGCTTTATTTGTCGATACATGTTCTTAGGAACATAAATGGTATCTGTTTTTTCCCTTGGGTATTGAATATTAGGGCCATTATTTAATTCTGCAGTGTTAACTGAAGATGGCTCAGCTGTTTACCATCCTCTGTTGGTTTTAAAGACCGGTGATGCTGTAGTGGATGAAGGAGGAGAAAAATAAAACCAAAACCTAGAGTGACTAATAATTACAATTCAATATGTGTGTGAGAGAAGAGGAGCAGCAGGGGACATGTTTTTTTACCACATTCTACTTCTCAAAACAAATTAATTCAGGAAATGAAAAACTGTCCACTTCCTTATATAGAATAGAAGCACAAACTAATGAAGGTGAGAAATAGTTATGTTATTGGAAGTGTAGGCTAATAGTAATAAAATAATAATAAAAAATGTGTGTGAAAGTGAGAGTGAGTCCTCAGCATGGTGTCTCCAGTGGAAGCATAACTGTAATAAAGATGTTGCTGTGAGCTGGGAAGCCTGGTGTTACAGTTCTCTGCCTTACAAGAAACTGCATGGACATACTGGAAGTCTCACCTGATAGCTGGTGTGTTATGTTGAGTCATGGTATTAATTATAGCTCCCGGATGAACCACTCCGGTCATGGTGTTCAGCTTATCAAAACATTGGTTGCACGTAGTGAGGGCAGATGTCTGAGGTAGAATCAAAGCCTGGCATTTGCCTTTACATTAAGAATCAGTGGAAGATTTTTGGTGGATTTCAGTGACAGATGGCATGAACTGAATATTGATGGTATGAAACTTACTCAAAATATAAGATACTGCAGCATTTTAGAATCATAGAATTACTTAGGTTGGAACAGACCTCTAAGATCATCGAGTCCAACTGAAAACCCAGCACTGCCAAGTATTCCACTAAACCATGTCCCCAAGTGCCATATCTACACAACTTTTAAATATTTCCAGGAGTGGTGACTCCAGCACTTCCCTGGGCAGCCTGTTGCAATGCTTGACACCCATTTCAGTGAATAAATTTTTTCCTAATGTCCCATCTAAACCTACCTTGATGCAATTTGAGGCCATTTCCTCTTGTTCTGTCACTTTTTTGGAGCTTAATGGGCCTGATCTTGTGTCTTTGGGCTTGAAAAGATCGTTGTTTTCAAGATGAGTGTCTCAGAGACATTTGATGTGCAGCCCCTAGTATTGAGTAGCTGACCTTTTTTATTATTCTTAAATTGGAAATAGGACTATAAATGTTGTTATAAGAAATGCATCAGTGTAAATGCATCTTTAAAATGTATAGAGTTGGAAAAATTTGGATACGGTATATTTACCATAGTGAAGTGTACATTTACCATAGTGAAGTATACATTAGAGTCAACTACACAGGGTGCAGATTTAATAACCAATAGTACACTGTGTCTCATGCAACACATGGAGAGATCATGGGCTTCTCATGTATGATATTGTGCCTTTCTGTTGTTTTGTTTTTCCTGTCTGCATAGGATTAAAATAAATAGAAGGGGGGGAGGAAGAAAATATTGTTTTAAAGAGTACCAATTGTTTTAAAGAGCACTCAGCAGTAGTCATTACTTGGTTACACAAAACATGGCTTCATTTAGTAAGATTTGGAACCAGCAGGAAGAAAACACAAGAGTTTTTTTTAAACATTACTTAGAACAGGAAAGTCTTACGCTCACATATTGCTCTCCTTTCTACGAATTCCATCAGAGGCTAATTTTTCACTGTGCTTGAATGGCTGGTAAAACATTGTGTGGGAAGGTGCTGCTTACTTGTCTATTCCAGTTATATTTACTTCCTTATGGAGAGATGGAATGTGAACCTTCTCTGTTTGTGGAGACCAAAGCATTTTTTGGACATGTTTATACTAGAATAAACTTATATTGAAGTATATGAAACATCCAGAGTTGCCTTTTTGTTTGCCCTATTTAAATTCCCACCACATAAGCTTAATTATGCTTTTTGTGGTGAAGACTAAAGGGTGAAACTTTTAGGAGCACTCAAAGTTCACCAACTTTTTTATTGCAGTGGTTTCAAGACAGCTTTCTGTAATTTTTAATAGAAACAGAAGTCAGAGCAGTGCTGGGCACATGTGAAAATCCTACCTGTAATGTGCACTTTTATTATAGAAAAGATTTATACCTTCTTTCAAACTGCCTTAGGAGACCAGCTTAACATGGAAAGCATTTTATTGCTTAAGAGATAAACAATTGCAGCAACCAGAACCCAAGAGTGTTTTTAATTTCAATTAAAAAAGGCACAAAAGGTCGATTAGTGCATTCAAATGTTAGTGCAGAAATCAGAGCAGGCCACTGTGAGCCCACACATATTTTGCAGCCAGATTTCTGTTCTCGTAGTTCCGTATTTTGCGTGTGAGAGCCATTGCATAGCATCTGTTCATATATCATTGAAATGAAATCACAGTCACATGTACCGACGGGGGGAAGTGGAGGGAGGCACTGTGATTACTCTTTCCCTCCCTTGGCATGTCCTGATGGGCCATTTGGCCTCTGAACAGCACCAGTGATGCAGTGATATTTCACAGTGGCACGAGTGGGTTGCCAAGCAGCAGCTGCTTTTGCCAAGCACCTTGTTTGGAGCCGTGACTGCTCAGCATGTCTATTTGTGGCACAGAGTGAAATGCTCAGCAGGCCTGGGCAGCCACGAGTCTTCTCTGTAAGAGTCCCCTTCTGCCTCTGGCAGCCACCAGCACAGGCAGCCAGATTTGAAAACTCCAAAGAAAGCAGGGTGGTGTGAGGTGGCAGATATCCTTCAGCAATGATTAAGCAGTGCAGCTATTTTTGCTATTGTTTTCCAAAGCCCTTCTCTGTAACCACAGTGGGAGACTTCTCCTTCAGTCTTCTGCTGTTTCTTTCAGCACTTTCCCTCCCATCAGTTTTGATTTCTGATAATTTCCTCACTGTGCCAGGGGGAAACTCTGTCTTTTCCCTTCCTACATACTTTTTCCAGTTAAACACTCAACTTCTCCCTTTTCTCCGTAACCTTGCATCCTGAACAACAGGCTGGTAGGTTTTGTCCCAGATCCCGGGGAATGCCGTTGGGAAGCTGCTGCTGCAAGTCAATGACCCTTTACATGCTTCTGACTCCCCGTGGATGGCTTCACTCAGGGTAACCTAGAATTCCCTAATGAAAATTCAGTGTATTTTTAACTATGCATTTCAGATCATGGCAGCATGCCTCCTGCAAAATGACAGAAAAGAGAAAGATAGCCAGCTGCGCTGGATTTGTGGATTACCAAACCTTCACAGTAGCAACTGTGTTTTGCCTGAACAGCAGAAAGGCCCTTTTTAAACTCCTGTCAAGCTCCTTTCTTGCTTGATGGAAGACATTGGGAGTCATTCCACCAGCAGCAAGGGTAATATGCCTGGAGAACCAGGCAGCTTCTACTTATTGCACATATGGAGTCCTATTACCTTGTAGGATTGCCTTTTGGAAAAAAATAGGAATATTAAAACAGGCTTTTTGGATGGGCATCTTACTGCACTGACTGGCCGTACTACTTGCTTTGCTACAGCCACGCAGAAGACTGCGAGGCAGCAGCTGAAGAAGCAAGCAAATATTTTTCTGCTGACAACAGAGGACACAAGGCAGCACAAGTGGCTTCCAGTCACCTTAGTCACATGTGGCTTTCAGGTTACTACAAGGACTGTAAAGTCCACCAGGAGAAAAACAGAGCTGTCTTGATTTGCAACAGCAGCCTCCCAGCAGAATTGCAAGTGATCTGGGACAAAACACAGGAAAACAGTTGAGAAATTGTTGAGAAACAGCAATAAGGGGAAGAGACAGAGTGACTTGCTGTTTCTTATCTTAGTGTCTTGGTACACCTACACAAATCCTGGATGAATCAGCGTGTTTAGTCCATTGCAGTCAATCTCGCTGGAGTTGTTTGTAGCCACAGAAGCTCAGCATTGGCCAGTGCAGAAAATGTTGGGAGGCAAGATGGAGAAGAAAAGCCAGCATCACTATGCCTGCATGTCTGTTGTCAAACACTGCTCATCTTCATCACTGGTGCTCCAGCGGACGCAGAAACCTTTTGTTCCAGGACTTTTTCCTGCAGCGGTTCTCTGGCAAGATCTTTGTGGCCTAGGGCTACAACCTGAGCATCACTTGCTGCATGACAGATAAAAATAGGTCTTGAGCTGCAGCCAAGCTGTGTCAGTGGTGTGGGTGCAGCCTCCTTAGCCTGTTACAGCATGTAACTCTTGGTAGCTCTGATGCAGGATGCGTAAGCACACCTACACATGGGTAAATAAGCAGGGTCATGCTGCCTGGGTCCCACCTACTGAGGGGAGTAGCTTGCCCAGGGGTTGCTCCTTGTTGAGGGGAAGTGAAGGAAAGACACCTGACCAAATACATTGCACAAATTTGGCAGCAGCAGCAGTGTAGGGCTGCGTTGGCCAGGCTGCGGGAGGACGTGCAAGCTCAGGCCTGCATGGAGGGAGGGGCACGTGGGCTGCTGTACACTCACTGAGTGAGCTGTCCCAACCAGTGCTGAGAGATACGGCCAAAACCCATCATCAACCAGACCCTCGGTAGTAGGTCCTAGGAAGGTGAAGGTATATTAAGAAGTTGTAGCCTTGATTGGACCTTCTGTCATATCCTGTGACAGGACAAGAGGAAATGGCCTCAAGTTGTGCTGCATGAGGTTTAAATTGGAGAATAGGACAAATTTCTTCATGGAAAGGGTTGTGAAGCACTGAAACAGACTGCCCAGGGAAGTGGTGGAGTCACCAACCCTGGAGGTATTTAAAAGGTGTGTACTCAGTGATCTTGAAGTCTTTTCCAAAGATGATTTGAGTGATTCTCTGATCTCCAATCCTAGTTTTTCTACTTTTTCCCTCTGCTCATCTCCTTGTCATCCTCTGCTTTCTCATCCCCCTCAAAGACTAGCAGATTCTTCGGATACCAAGGTAACTGTGTGTCATGAGCACAAAGTGCATGCGGTTCTGCAGTTCAACTGATTACAAACAAGACTGAGCCTGTCCAACACCACAGGTAGTTACTCAGGAGAGTTTTCCAAAAGCCTGCTTTTTCTGCAGTTAAAAGTTGCAGGAAGCCAAGTATCCCACATCTGCCACAAGCACTTTGCTTCAAGCACAGAAAGCTTGCAGTAGTGTAGTTATTAGCTGCAGATCTGCAGCTAATCAACCTGCTTTCCCTAGTAAATGGTGCACAACAGGTTTTTAAAATAGAATATAAACATAAAATAATTACAACATTAGGAGGGCATTCTGTGGTGAAGGAATAATTATTTTTCATTCTTTCTTCCTAGTCTTGCTTTCTCAGTTCTTCGGTATTCATGGCAAATTACTTCAGTAAATGTTCTTATGTGAAATCAATCTAAATGCAGCACATCACTGGAAATAAAGCTTTAGTTTTTCTCTTTCATATATTCCCCATTATAGCATACGTGGCAGTTTGGTTAGTGGCCTGTGAAGCACAACATAAAGATAACTATCCATCTGTACCTATCCCTTCTCCAAAGTGCTGACGTGAAGAGGGATGCCTATAGATAAATCCAGCGCATATGAGAGCAGAAGACACCAGCGGAACATTAAAGGCATTTTTTCGACATAATTAATATCCTAGCATTAAAGCAATATTTACCTAGTGGCAGGAGTCTTCTCTTTGTGCTTTTCACTGCTGATAAAATATTATTTGAATCTACCTCCATTCCCCCCTCAGCAGAAAGCAGCTGTGGACAAGTTTGGTGGTGAACATATTTGCTCACGTAGGCTACTCACATCACAGAAGCTGTCCTGGGCAGCTTCTGTCAGTAGCCAGCATCAAAGACCCTTTCCAGCATCCGGGTTTACATGAGGGCCTGGCAGGAAAATGTGCTCCTCTGTGCACAGCCAGCCTCAGCAAATCACAGTGTGACAGGCTCACAGCCCCGCCACTGAACTTTTAACTTGAAGCTCTAGCAGGGCACAGAGTAGCTCTGGCTACATGACACGGAACTGTGAAAGTAAATCACTTCACTGGAACTAGGGGAAGTCCAGCATACGGTTTTGCACGCTTTACCTACGGCTTCTTTGCAGTATAAGCATAGAATATATACACCGAGGAAAGCAATCAGAGAGAGATGGACTTCCAGCACAGAGCTCACCCATACCCCATCCCAGAGGATGAAGAGGTTGCATACAAGGTTGCTTCTGATGCTCACAACTCTGCAGGAAATGAAGACGAAAAACCAGTGTCAAAATTGCAACGTAGGCACAGTGAAATCAAACTCTACAAAGAGTTCTGTGATTTCTATGCAAAATTGTAAGTTCATTCTGTTCAGCTTCAGAGTGTAACTGCAGTGACATTGCATGCGTATTGTACTTATGTATTTTATTATACGAGATCTATGCAAGCTGTTCTCTTACCCAACCTTTGCCACTGTTCTGCTTGAAACATTGCCAGTTGTAACTGTCAACTAAAATGGGAGTTGTTGCTTTAAATTTCATCATTATTTGCATCAGAAATTTTTATCAGCAGTTAAAATGGGGTTGGAATTTGTCAGGTAGTCTCTCTGCCTTCAGGTTGTTTGTGTGTTATTTTGGGCGAATGGATAAACTGCTTCATCAATGCAGAAGTATTACATATATCACTGATTTTGCATATATAATGTGTTTCAAAGTGAAGCCCTTTTGTATACTGAGGAGGAAAACTTAGTGTTTTCATTTGGGTTTGAACTTTATTTCATGTTTTTGCTTGGATTATACTTAATGTATGCCAGCGATTAACATCCTCAGTGCTCAAGCACTGTTGAAGTGATGATGAAAGGTCCCGGTTTCTGTTGTGATTATTCTTCATTTAAATTGAAAAGGAGAATGGGGAAACTGACTGAGGTCTTCCCCCACAGAAAGCATATACAATCCATGGAGACCAGTAGCAAGCTTTATAGTTAATCACAGTTTCATATGTATAGTCACTGCAGTTTGTCCATAGGTCTGTCTGTTACATGTGGTGAGACTGTCCTCTGTCTGATCTTTGAGTGAAATTTGCCCACTTTTGTTTCACTGGAAGAACAGTGGATAGTTGGATAGCAGTTACTGTTTTTCTCTGCTACAAAGATCTTTAGAGAGAGAAATAAAAAGTGCCAGCTAATAATAACTGGTCAGATGTGACCTTGCATAGGGCTTTTCTGTGAGACAGTGTAAGAAATAGATAAAACACATTCCATTTTGAACCACGTGCTAGGTGTTTGCTTGCTCCCTTGGATGGTGTGCAAGGAATGAATTCAGTTCCTATTGAACCTGGTGGGAGCCCAAAGGTCTTATCCCCTTGTGGTAATAAAAAGGAAGGCTTGGCATCTTGCACAGGACTGAGGGCTCTGCACTTACAATTACAGCATGACAGCTATACCAGAATGTGTGCATGTGCACACGTGTTTAAAATAGTGTCACTCGTCTAATATTCTTCCAAATAGATGTTTGAGCCAGTGATTTTGTCAGCTGAGGTCAGATTGTAATGAGACTAGACCATTGCCCTATATTTGCTCTCTGCTATCACATGGTATTGGAGCAGAGAGGTGATCTTGAAAGGCATAGCTTTGGCAATCTAAATATGAGCAATAAAATGTTTGCAAAGCAAAAATCAAGAGAGCCTTTTCCTGGCCTTAATTAACTGAAACACAGCTGTAGTGTCTTCTGTAGATATGGGCATGAACCCTGTGAAGTAGCTAATTCCTCTTATGTTTTGCACCTACCACACTGCCATTTTTTGGTCTTGTGCCTTTGAGAAGCAACCAAGGTTGCTATTTGTATATTCTTTTGCATCCCTGGTATGGGTTTATGACTTCGTGTTGGCCTGCATGTGGGTTGCAGTGGGGCAGCTGGAGCATTCCCATCCTCCACCATGGCCCTGGAGTGGGCTGTGAATTGGCACATTGTGAGCTGAGCTTTCTGAGATGAACCTTCACAAACCAATCAAAAATCCCATGACTTCAAACTAAATTTGTAAAATGACGTCAAGCTGTGCAGAGCTTGTTTACCTACTCTGGTTGTCGTTAATATCTGCCAGACTAGATACTGCACACTCTTTCACATTGTTTATTTAGAGCTTTGAACTAATGCTGTTACATATATATTTTCGAATTAGGAATTGCTTTAGAATTAATCATCTGTGTTTTCCTATGTGGTGCTAGTCCTCAATTAGTGTTAATATTTGCCCTTGTTTTCTGTAATTCTAATGTATATAGCAATTTTTATAGTACTTTGAATTGACTGTCTTTTCTCATCATTAAAAGGCTGTAAATTTAGAACAACATTTCTGTTGTAACATTTCTGTTTGGTTTTTGAATTAATTAGAGTTTATCACAAGGATTTTGTTTCTAAAGAGTTTGGGAGCAGGGAGAAGTGGTAGTTTTATTTCTGAGGGGATACTACAAGCCTTGAAGTCCATCAAAAAACATGTACTGAGCAGCCTCGCATTAGGCTGAGGCAGTTTGGCCTTGGGGAAAAAAAAAAGACCCACAACCAGTGGTGTTGCCTATTTAGGCTAATTTTTTTTCTTTTTTTTTTATTCTATTTTATTAACAGCAACATGGCGAACGCGCTTGCAAATGCCATCTGCGAGCGCTGCAGGGGTGGCTTTGCCCCTGCTGAGAAAATAGTCAACAGCAACGGTGAGCTGTACCACGAGCAGTGCTTCGTCTGTGCCCAGTGCTTTCAGCAGTTCCCCGAGGGGCTCTTCTACGAGGTAAGCGGGGCAGACTGCCCCTCTCACCCCCAGCCTTTGTCTTGTGCCTTCTTTCCCGTACCAGAATTAGCTACGGGCAGATCAATAGCTTAGAAAGTCCCATGGCAAGCAGTGGGCTTTGAAACGGTATGCCCAGTAAAGGGAGAAAAGAACCCAAGAAGCATTTCTGTACTTATTTGAAGGACATCAGTGTATATAACCTTATTTATATGTGGAGCCTAATGTTATGAGAGCTGAGAAAAAACTGCTAGATATTTCTTTTTCAGTGCAGAGTTTTTTCCCTGCAGTTTTGAATCTGATATATCATACCAAAAATACAGAGAAAGCATACTTCTTAGAGGAGAGAGTCATATAGAGGGAAATCCCAGCATCCTGTGGGCCATAGGAGGTTTATTGCTGACTTGATTGAGGCCAGCTCAGCGTGTGAAAAGAGATGATGTGTAAGTCAGCATGCTGCGATCAGGATGTGCATAGAAGCCAAACCAGGCAGGGCCTATGTAGGGTCAACTCTTAACACACCAGAGCATCTAAAATTACCAGTTTGTAACACACTTGCAAAGGTTAAAACCTGTTCCTGTTCACGTTTCTCATCTCCAGGTCAATTGCCCTCAGCTCAGATGGTTATTTTGATATCAGTGTTACTTTCTTTTACACTCCCCTGTTATGGGGATTCAGGAGAAAATGCAGGTAAAAAGTGGCTTTATTTAAAGCTTTAGACTTGTTTTAAAATATGATGTGATTGGTATAAGGAACAATAGATGGCATGAGTCAGGGAATTAATGTCTGAGAGATAAGGTCCCAACTCAAGTAGCTTATAGTCCAACTTAGGGTAGCAGTTACAGGACTTAGGTCATACTATGATCTGAAAAGGAAGGTGCGCAGTGTGTTAAAAGCACAGGTCTGCGTTCTCACAGAGAGGGGATATCTTTATGGCAAGAGCACAAAGTATCTCTTCCAAAGGAGCATTTCTAACTTTATGTTATGTGGTGATGAGGAAAGGGTGAGGGAGGAGTGTGGATTGGAAAAGAGACTATCAAAAGGGATTCCTGGGGATTTGCTTTCTCTCACCTTGTTTGAGGATCAAAAGACTTTTCTGTGCACCAGGGATAGTCTTGCAGAAATTTTGGTAAACGAGTATTGTTCCATAAAACATCAAAAGGTGAGCTGCAAGGCAGAATTAATTAAATAAAGACAGAAGAACATGCCCTAGATACGTAACACATTGATTTACAATTGTTAATATATACTGAGCTGCTGCCTGCTTGCAGGCACGGTAAAGAGTCCATCCTGGCATGTTAAGACCTGAGGCAAACGTAAAATGATATGGATGTTTCAAAACTAAAATATTTGTAATTGTGTTACTAAAATTGTCTTAAACCAAAAAATTTATTTCCTCCAAATAATGGGTACTTTATTCATTCTTTTTCTGACTCAATAAGCGATGAGATATTCCAGGGACCTCTTTCAAAATGTGGAATGGTCTTTTGTTTAAGATAAAAGTTTGAGGAAATCGTGCTCTAGGCAGCCTGTGTCTCCTAGGGGATGGACAAGGACTGCAGTGGAAAGAAGATCTTACTTTTGGACCTAGTTCAGGAACATTACAATCTCCCTGTTGCTCTGGGTACTTCTGCTTGGCCATACCTGAATCTGTAGCAGAGGCAAAGATCTTAGATATATTGGATGTAAGCGTTTTTTGCTTCCTCTTGCTAACTTGTTAACATTCATATTCATGGCAATTGGTTTTTGAGCACTCTTACTGAAACATGCTGCTCTCAAAGACAGTAAGTCAGAAGTGAGTGCCAATAGATTGTCCTGGGAATGAAAATAGCACCATGTACTAAATGTGTTTTGGTTAATGTTGCTAGGGTTTTTTTTCAGGCTGGGTAGCCTGAGAAATGTTACATAGAAAGTGGAAAGTTTCAGTTAAGCATAGACACTTCTTGCCACAACTATTACAGAAGTAAAATAACATTGGATAGGCTGAAGGAGCTAGGCCTATTCAGACTCAAGAAGAGACAACCAAGAAGAGTATAGTATACTATAATATAGTAGTATACTATTATCAGTGTATATAATTACCTGAAGGGAAGGTGTCAAGAGGATGCAGCCAGGCTCTTCTCAGTGGTATCAAGCAATAGGACAGGAGGCAACAGACAGAAATTGATGCACAAGAAGTTCCATCTGATCATAAGGAAGAACTTCTTTACTGTGTGGGTGACCAAGCATTAGAACAGGTTGCCCAGAGATGTTGTGGAGTCTCACTCACTGGAGATATTCAAGAGCTGTCTGGACACAGTCCTGTGCAATGTGCTGTAGGCTGACTGCTTGAGCAGGAGGTTGGACCAGATGGCTCACTGTGGTCCCTTCCAACTTTGCCCATTCTGTGATTCTGTGAGAGGAAGGAACAGCCCTAAGCAGGTGAGAAGGTGGGCTTAGGTTGGCCATTGCTCAGGAGTGGCTGACAGTGCTCTGAGGACTTGAGATAATCTGTATCACCGTCAAGAAAAAGTGACTGGAGAAGACAGGCATAAAGGGTATTTTTGTCAGATTGCCTTAGTGCAGTCTTTGAGAAGATGGATGTGTTTGCAGGTGTGGCCAGGTAATGTGTTTTTCTGAGCAGGTTCCCCATGGGGAGACGCAGGCATTGTTGGTTGCACAGCATGAGTTTGTATTTATTCTGTGCCTAGTGTAGCTAAGCTAGTGTTTCTTGGAAATGATTTCCAGCTCTTAGCAATTGGGAAGGCAAATATTGTTACCCTGCCTATTGCAAGACTTGCAGAGTTCCCCCAGTTAGTCATTAAGCTGCTTATCACATTTGCCGTCAAACGCTGCCATGATAAGCTTTTACTCTGTGTTCCATGGGTGGGGGTTGAACTGTTCGGAGAGATGCAGGTCTCCTGTGTTGCAGGACATGTCTCCAGGCTGCCTTGCAGGGACCCTGATCAGCACAGCGTGCTGTGGTCTGGCACTGGAGCCAAGTCACTTGCTGGCACAAGTGGCACCACACCAGAGTAGAGTCCCTCCGCAGCTTGGAGTCAGCACAGCATCGCAGGAGTTTTGTAGATGTCCTCATGAACCTATGTTAGAAATGATAATTTGGATTCCTGAGAACTTTGTGCCTAATATTGCACAGAAACTGTGGGTTTAGGACCTGCAAGGGTATAATTGTGTTCCAGTTTGCTCAGCAGCATCATTTTATCAAGTTTTCTTATGCACTCAACTTAAACAAAGATTAGCACAAGCACATGCCAGCAGAATTTCCAAACTTGCTCTGCTTTGCTGTCAGGTGTGAGGTGGTAGCAATTCTAGTCTGCTTTTACGCCATCACCTGGGAGATGTGTATTCCTAGGTGGAGAATACCAAAGCAGCTGTTGCAGTTTCAGTGCAGGTAGCACTGCAGGTAGCAGAACAGAGAGCTTAAATGGAGACCTTCAATGGCAGCTGGCAGTGCACTCAGAGAGACAGGGTGGCCTCACTGTAATCAGTCAGTGGGCATTTCCTCCAACCCACATTACTCTCAGGTCCTAGAATGGCTCCTCCCTGCTAGAGGTTGCCCATGTCTCCCACTGGGGAGTGTGAACACCTCACCTTCAGATGGGGCAGGTTAGATGAGAGAAATTGTATCCCTGGTCTGGGTGTTTGTTAAGAGCCTCGTGCTGTTTGCTTTCAGAAGCATCCCAGCCTGCACTGTGCAGTGCTGAGGTGGGGGAGAGGGAAGGGCTTAGAGAAGTGCATCCCGCAATAGAAGAAATACAGCAAAATCCTTATGGACTACTCACAGCAGCTGTAATTGGGGAATATATATTACTATTATTGTTGTTGTTGTTTTATCATAATAACGACATAATATGGAATAGCATGTGACTTTTGTCTCTTAAGTGAGAGGAAGCTTCTTTCAGTTTGTTTTTTTTTCCAAAGATGTTTGTAATAACCTTTAAGAAGATGAAAGGAAGGTGCAGTTGCAATGCGCTTGTCAGATTTGTTTCTATTCCAGTTGTACCTCAAGTGTTTTCCTAAAATGGGCTTTACCAGAAACTACCTTAGAGAGAGAATCTTTAAAGATTCAGGTTTTGTGTGTGTCTTTTCCCTAAGTTAGCTACAAACATGCAGATAAGCTGGTGGCTAGGTAACAGTGAGATGTTCTATGCAGAGCCATTTAACTCATGGACCTCCAGCATACAACCGTGAAACAACCTTGCTTTTGAAGTACATATTTTTGTATGTGAGATTTGTTAGGGAAATTCAAGGCTTTCTCTGATGGATAACTGCTAGGTCATCTACAAGGGCAGCACAAATGGGCCAAGATTTAAATACAAACAAGACTGGACGGGAACCAACCTACCTGACGTAAACCAGAGGGGAAGAAAACCTGTTTGGTCTGTCCAGATCAACATGTGGTGGCTTTAAAATCCTAGCAAACCTGAGCATCCCCCTTCGGACCACCTGTTTACACAGAACAGGAAGCTTTTGAATTTTTTTAAGTTTGAAAAGGATTTTATCCGACAGGAAGCAAGCACAATTCACAATGAACAAATAATTTCCATTACTCTTTGAGAAAATAATAGCCCTCTACCTCTCAATTATTATTTCTTTAAAAAGCTGAAATTAAAAAAATCTGTTTACAGTATTACACTGAAATACCACTTGATAAATTCCTAACAGAGACTTCTGAAAGTCTGTATTGAGCTCTTGTCTTTCTGTTCCTAATAGATGCATTTCAGATTGGGCAGAGGACTTTTCTAATCTCAGGTAGCCAGTGACTTTGAGAATATTCCGTTAGATCCCCACCCTGCCAGTTGCAAGAATATTTATTATATTTATTTTGTATTTGATCCTTGCAATTTCTTAGTATAAAAGAGGTAGTCTTGAAACACATTGCTGTATTTTCTGTCCAGGCACGAAAACTTACTTTGTAGGTAGTATTTTATGCTATTAATTTTGTTTTATCTTAGACACAATAAAATGAAAGGAGCGAGGTTTCCTGCTGTCCTCATTTTTCCACTGTTTTAAACTGAGGCATTTAAATCCAAACATTTTACAGCATACATAATATTGTCTATCTGGTTTTGACACGCTAGTTGGCATTTGTATCTGGTAATGATGGTGCCTGAAGGTATCTAAACATTTCCCTTAATTTCAGCACATACTTGCCTACATGTTTTTACATATTCTTTGGCTAAGATATTAATGCAGTGCTGTTGAAGTTTTTTTAATCCCATATTTTTTTTTTATATGAGAACTTGAACTGTAGCTGAACTCATCTAAGCTGTGATAAAATTCAGATCCAAGTCCAAATTCCTTAAGATCAGTTCCCAATTTAATCTGATCGATGTAGTGAACTTTGTTCCTTAATATTTGGACTTGATTATCTTAAGGGTCTTTTCCAACCTAAATGATTCTATGAAATAAGCATCACAAAGAAAAAGGCTTATTTCCCTTCATGTTTTGCCTGTACTGCTCCATAAAGTCTTCTTCCCATAAAGATTTCTGTCCCTGGATGTTCTTCCTCTCCCTACCCCCACTGTACTTACTGCCTCCAGTATACTGGGTCATTCTTGCAGGAAATGTAGAGTGAGGAAGACATCAAATGGCTTCAGGTAAAATGCTTTCCCCCTCCTACTGCCCAAGGGTTTTTGTTAGGTAATTTCCTGCTCAGAATGTGCTCTGTTGCATCAGAGTTTCAGTAGTCCTTCAAAATTCAGAATTCAGATGTCTCTCATGATGTAAATTGATGACAGAAGATGCCTTACACTCTTGGCAGTATTAGAGGAATGGTGTGCTGTTAACACTACATGCTAACTAGTGGATGAATTAAAGTTGGTGGATGTAATGCCTAGCACCTGTAGCTCATGGTCTGGTTTTTTTTTTTGTGCAGCCCCTCATGTTTTACCACCTAATTGTATCTGGAAACACACCAGGGTGTTACAGCGTTTATGTTAAGAGTGTGTTCCTCATCCCTCTAACTCTCAGATCTTTTTCCATTTGCAGTTTGAAGGGAGAAAGTACTGCGAACATGATTTTCAAATGCTTTTTGCCCCTTGCTGTCATGAATGTGGTAAGTTTTAAATCAAGGTGAAACACTTGATCACAAATGGGAGTGTCACTGGGGGAAGAAAGGCAACCCTGCTGTGTGTTCTCTGAGAAGTGGCCCTTGCAGAACGTACTAGACTTCAGAGAATTTGGGGAGCTGCTTTTTCTAAAGGTTAGCAAACAATAGTATTTTTTTAAAAGAAGTTTGCATTATTTGAGTAAGTAGTTTAGCTGTTGAGTCAGTGATCCAATGAGCAGACCATTCATAATTTCTGGATTATATACACCATTCATGACTCCTGATTATATATATCTGTATTTCTGCATATGCTGATATTTGGCCCTTCTCATGTGTCTGAAACCCAGACAAAAGCTTTGTCATCTGCTTTGACTATTGTAACCCACCTATGCTGTCCTACTACACAGAAGCTGGGGCAATCATCATTATCTAGTGATAATCAAGTGATGGTCAGCTGGGCCCCCGTTGATTTTTCTGAAACAAATACCTTCAGGGCTTCAGCATCTAGTGTCCACCTATGTAATTCTGAGGGCTGCTCTTTTTGTTTGCCACTGTTGATGTAAATGCTTGTGTGTCTGCTATGCTGTAATCATTTGCATGTTTTCTTTTTCCCCCTGTGTGTGACACATTTTGCTGGGGCACAGCTGGGAAGTCATTATTTGACTATTGCTTAAACTGGTCTGGAAGCTCTTGTGTTTCTGTGGCACCCTGGCAAGGCAGTATGGCTTTCACTTATCTCAGTGAGGCCTTTCCTTGTGTGGAGGGAGGGTTTGAATGCCAAGGGAGAGGGAAGCAGATGTTATGGAACTTTGCATTTAAAGCTGCTGACGTGAATAAGCAGGGAAAGAGGACGAAGTGGGTTGGCGGTGATTTCTGAGGAGCTATGCTCCCTATCTCAGGATTTCTCCTGCCCAGCCAGCGTAGCTCCCCCTTCTGTTCTGGCTCCATGTAATGCCAAGTCCCTTAAAACCTCATCAAGATTCTGCACAGAGCTGGGCTTTCCCACTGCTTGTACTTAGTAAGCAGAGCCAAAATCAATAGGACTCTTGTAACAATGACACCTCAAGCATTCCTGGTATTTCTGGAGTCCATCAGGTTTTGTTCCTAGATTGGTTACCTGCCTGATCCCTCCCCCGTGAGGGGAGTTGTTCTCCAAAGCTGGGACTCGGGCTCCTACGGCCCTGGGAAGCTGAGCTCCAAACACGTTTTAGGCTGAGCCTTTGCACTGCTCAGGGGCCTTGGCTACGCACAGAGAACAAGTAAATCACATGTGTAATAGACATCACTCCACTGCCTGTGCATACACCGTGCACGCAAAACACTAGTTCTCACACTAATTTTTTAATGCCTCACAGGACAGGACCCTTTGTGGTAGGTCAGAAGTTGTGTGTGTTGGATTGACTGTTCTACAGCATCACTGCAGCTTTGCATTTGGACTCCTTAGGAGTTTTTTTCTTTTGCAGGAGGTCCACAGCAACCCAAGCTCAGTGCTGTTGTGCTTTGAACATAAAGCCCCTTCAAGGCTTGGTCCTAGTGGAGTAGAAACCACTACTATTTGCATAACAAGTTAAGATTGTCTTCTTAAAGAAGGATGACTAGGACACTAGAAAGCCATGTATGAAGTACTCCATAAATTCTTAACAGCTTGAGAACAGATAAGTAATAAAAGGGAAGGGACTGAAAAAAGATTATTGCAGTGAGAAGGTAGAGTGTGCATGTAAATGACTTGTGTGTAAAGAGCAGAAGGTTCTCCATCAGCAAGGACATCATCTTCTGACCCATAGCAAAAAAAAAACAACAAAAAAACCCAAATTACAGAGTTTGGAATCAGAACCATGATACTGCAAGCAATGTGTCCTACCAGATTTTGGGGTGAAGAAAAGGATGATGATGTCATTGTAGTGCTTTTAACTTTGGTATGGTATTTTATATCCTGGTGTTGTGTTTCTTACAGGTGAGTTCATTATTGGTCGTGTTATTAAAGCCATGAACAATAGCTGGCATCCAGAGTGCTTCTGCTGTGATATCTGCCAAGCAGTATTGGCTGATATTGGATTTGTCAAGAATGCTGGCAGGTAGATCTCTACTCTTCCTTTTGTGAACTGGTCATAAATAAAATGAACTAATAGGGAGGATAGAGATTTTGGTTCCTGAAGCTTTCCAGCTCCGATGGAGCAACTGAAGCATCTTCTTTGGGAAAAAGGTCTAAGAGTACATCACAAAATTAAGAATGGGTATCTTAAAATATTAACATTTTACCTATTTCAACGGTAGGTTTCTTGGCAAACATGCTGTCTACCCAGTGACATTTTGGGGCTATTGTTATATGTAAAAAGAGAGAAAACATTCAGATACAGAAGTATTGTCTATTTTTTTAATAAACTTTTTTACTTTCTTTTTCCAACAGGGTCTCTAATTTTTGTCTAGTTTGGCACCTTATTTATTAGTATTTTCTTTATGTGTGGTGGGACCCTTCATGGAGTAGGATATTTTTACCAGCTATGATCAGAAGAATGTTTTGAATTCTATGGCCATTGCCTTCAAGTGTATAATATAATATACAGAATTATGTACAGAATTAGGATTTGTGTAGTCATCCAGTGTCCAATCTAAATTTCTAGGATTTTGAAAGTAAAACATCCAGTAGTGAGATTCTATAGAAAACTTCGTTTTCTGTGTTTCATCATAGCTTAAACTCAGCTGAAGAAATGATACTCCTGTAGAGATAAAAAACAAAATGATCACCCTGAACTTAGGCGACAGTTTTGCTGCTCTGAACTTGGTTTGCCTAGCAAAGAAATTGTTTTAAAGATTACTTTCCCTCAAAAAGAGGACTGAAGTGCTTTTAACTTTGATAGATTTTTGCACTGTAGTACTTGGTACTAGTACTTACCTCTCTTTTTATATGTTGTTTCAGACATCTCTGCCGTCCTTGCCATAACAGGGAAAAAGCCAGAGGCCTGGGAAAGTACATTTGCCAGAAGTGCCATGCCATTATTGATGAACAGCCTCTCATATTCAAAAATGACCCTTATCACCCTGATCATTTCAACTGTGCAAACTGCGGGTAACTTGAGTTCTGCAAAGGAAAACAGGAAAATGCTGGGCTTATTTGGTGCATGGATTTACATCTTAAAGTGAAAACTTGTCCTGTACAGCTGGCAAGAGGGATTGGGGTTTGGCTACCTTGTGGCCAAACGTGTGTTAGTGCTTTTGGCTTGGTAGCATTCGAACAACAGCTGAACTGTTGGGGAGTAAAGAAAGATTGGACTCTGCTGGGCAGGGTAGTACCTTACAAAGTACGAAGTATGGACACAGATACAGTTTCTGTAGCAGCAAAGTAATAGTTTGTCATTCTGCTAGGAGAAGAAGAAGAAGAATAGTCCTCTTTTCCTGCTTGAATTACTATCTTATCTGTATTACTTCTTTTTAGTAGAATGGTATGCAAACTTTGTTCTCTCTTTTTAAAGCCTATCTTTTTAGGAGCTTTCTCCCACCTCATTTTGTCAGCTTCTGCTGCTGCAGCACGTGAAACTGAACATTTCTACATTGTGCACTGATGCACGGACCATGGGGCATTGTAGGACATAGCATGGATTCTTAGTTGTTTCTTTCTGGTGGAAAGGAAGCTACTATTTCAGTGCCATAGCAAAGGCTGATTTTAATAACACTGTTATGTCAGTGGCAACCAGTTGAGAGTATTAGTGGGCACTTTAAGGTTTAGCTGTTCTCAGTATCTAACCATGCAATTTACTGAAAAGTAGAGTATATGAGATTCTGCAATTGGAAATGAATAAACCTAGCTCATTTGTGTCTGTAGTTTTCTTTCAAGGAAAATGTACCTAGACATAGAGGACTACATTTTACTCTCAGTTACAATTATGCAAATCTGAAATAAACTGGGGATGAGTGCCAGTATATGAATCTGCAGCTTTCACACACACATTTGTGCTGCATAAGCAGAATGACAATAGTTCAGTAGCTGTTTCCAAGAGGCTTAGTGCACCTCTCTTAGCAGCCTGTTCTCAGTTGACTGTGATCACTCCTGAACTCTGTTGAACTGGGTAATATTTGATGATGCTGCATAACTGTAGTATTAATATAATTTCTACACAAAAAATATTTTTTTTTTCATAAACTCGCAAGAGTTGACATTATTCCGTGCCTTTATTCATGCTCTCAATTCATTAATTTCTGACTAGGAAGGAACTTACTGCTGATGCTCGTGAGCTGAAGGGAGAACTCTACTGCTTACCCTGCCATGACAAAATGGGTGTCCCCATCTGTGGGGCATGCAGAAGACCAATTGAAGGCCGTGTGGTGAATGCTATGGGAAAACAATGGCATGTTGAGGTAACATCAGACAATATATAATGTTTTTTACAAATGTAAACATTAACATATTTACTGTTAAAAAATCTGTGATTTTGCTGATCAATTTCGATGAAAGGATTATCAAAAGTTTGCAACAAGGATTATAAATACTTTCTCTGAATCCCTCTTCAACCTTATTGTGGCTTGTCTTCCACTGTGGAATAGGAGTAATTTCCTCTCTTACAGAGAGCTTTGACTGTGAAACTAAAATCAGTAATCAAAGGAAGCATGGTGAGGTCCTTACAAAAGAAAATTTCAGAGTGCAAAACAGTGCACGTAAAATCTGTGGCAATCATAATGTTACTGAGCATCATAATACCCTTAGGTCTTCCATAGTCACCTGCCACAGACATATCTCTTTTAAGAGTTCATGTGAGAGTTCTTATTTCAAGGCCATGTACATGATTGAGTTCTACATCTTCCATTTAATTTAGAAATATAAACAGTTTGTTCCTTCTGTTGTTTTGAAAATCTCCTCTAGGAAATGGTTCCTTCACAAGAGTCTACTGATGGTGCAGATCATTTAGTAACTGCTAATTCTGTGCATTGATAAAAAAATGAGAATCCTTTGCTTGATTTTTTTTTTTTTAATAACTTCTGGATTGAAATTTTGAAGACATTAAAAGAAATATTATTTAGGTGGACTAAATGTAGTTTAACTCTGCTTTTGAAGATGGCACAGCTAGCTCAGTAGACTTCCAGTCATGTTCAGTAGTGGACTTGGTTTGCTTTCCAGAAAAAATAACATTACTTCAAAAAAATAAAAAAAATTATGTGTCATTTTCTTGGTAGCATTTTGTTTGTGCAAAATGTGAAAAACCATTCCTGGGTCATCGTCATTATGAGAGAAAAGGCTTGGCATATTGTGAAACCCACTACAATCAGGTAAGGTTGCATATTTTTAAAAATGGCATTAATTGGTAAACTCACATATTGATTTTATTAGATAGAGATGTAAAACGTGGACGTTCTTCTGTTTTATTGAAGGCACTTGTGGGTATAATGCCAATTAGGAGATGTTCTGTTGCAGTTAATTTATACAGATTTCTCTATTCATCATTCTTGGACTGAGGAGAAAAACTGCAGGTACTTCACAGGACTATCAGCATCAAGATGTTCTTCAAGCTTAGTCTACTTAAGTAGAGCTGTTACAGGCTTTTAGATGTCTGTGAGATCAGAGCAGCTAATGACACCCAGTCTTTCCAACAAATTAAAGATTTGCCACTCAGTAACTGCAGTTGAAGACGAGGCCCTAGTGAGTAGCCTACAGCTGTTAACTCTTAAGATGACTTTATGGTCACACAGCTGCATTACCCTCTCAGTCATTAGGTTGGTGAAGACTTCAAAGACTTAAATTTGTCAGAAGACACCACCTAGTGACCACTTGCATTTATACAGAAATTATATATTGCAGTTCCCTCTCTCCAGACTCCCCTGGTTGTGGAGTCCAGCCCTATGGTGTACAGACCTTTTTTATTTGGAAGCCACCTGCGTTGTGTCACGTTCACCTCCTTGCTTACATAAACACAAGAGTAGGGGTTACATTTGGGAATTGTAAGGCACCTACTAATTACAGAGGGAGTCTTAATTTGTCAGGGGTGAGGAGCAGATGATTGTTGTTGGCTTACTTGTAGACTATAAATGCCATGATGTTAGTAGTAATAGTGATGAGGTGAGTACATATACCAGACAAGAGCTGTGGAAAACCATTCCTGTGTTGAGTGGATATCTTTTCCTAGGTTAACTACTGCAGTTAGAAAAAAATACACGAAATTTTGGGCACTTCTTAATTGTTATATTATGGGCAAATGGTAAGCCTGGAAAAAGAATGAATAGTTTTCATCCTGAAGTTTCCTTTTCATTTTTTTCAAACTAAAAATGACATTTCCTTACAGTTTTTGCCAGAAACAGCAATATGTCATTCTAGTCATGCATGTAAGTCCAGATGTTCAATTATTTGGTCAGCAACAGTGTTTATGTGAGACCAACTGCTGTATTTCAGATGTTCAGGATTAGAGAAATGTTAAAACCAAACAAAATTTGATTTACAGAGGATCAAATAAAGGTAAACAAATGTGTATCTTTAATATTATCAAGACCTTTTGTGATGAGATGATGCAAAACGTACTTGGAAAACCAAACCAGACTTGCCAACATTCTCTTTGTTTTACTGGAACAAATAGGAAAGCAGTTGTGCCCATCAGCTGAAATACAGTTATTTTGTTAGTTTGAGAAGTTACCCTCGATAAAATCATTACATTAAAAATCTGTTACTTATCTTTCCTCTTCAGCTATTTGGTGATGTTTGTTTCCATTGCAACCGTGTGATTGAAGGAGATGGTAAGCACTTTTCTAACTGTTTCCTTAATGTTCCTTTCTGATGGAAGTTCTCTTTAAAAGTGACAGTAAGGGGAAAACAGCCCTGTGTTGAGTCCTTGATTGTTCATGTTAAAAAAAACACAGCCATTCTCTTGATCAGTAATTAAATTAGAGCTAATTAGTGAGAGACCAAATGGTAAGAAAACCTTATAGCAAGCATTTCATGATGGTAGAAGACCACGCAGCTGCTGAAGAGAACCATGAAACCCCTTAGTGACATACAAAGGCCAGGAATGCTGGAAGGTGCTCAGGAGTGGCTTCCTGCCCCATCAGCTTCAGAAAGAACACATGCAAGGGTGAGCATGACCACACAGACATCTTCTCAAAGGAGGATCATGAATCAAATTTGAAAAATATTTAGATACCGAAAGACGTAGGAATTTTTTAAAAGCGCCTTGTTCCCATTATGCCAGTGGTTCCTGGAGATATTTACCTATCTATCACAGGCACCTGTCTTTTGAAAATCTAGGCTAACAATAATGTCACAAAACCAGGAATGATAATACTTGGAAATATGTGTTGTGTAAAGGCAGAAGTGGTAGTGATTTGTTTCTTTTGTTATTGTTTGATTGGGGGGCTTGGTTTTTTGGGGAGGGGAGGGGGTTGGTTTTGAGAGGTTTTTTGGATAACCAGCTCTTATAAAATGCCAAAAAGCGAATTATTCTACCTGAAATGCAACATTATGTGCCTATTTATCCCTGCCCAAAGTAAATACTATAATACCAATGCTAGCCTCACTTAAGCCGAAGCCATTAGTAAAGTAGGAGGAAGCCTCTAATGTGCAGAACAAGACATATACTAGTTTATAGTCATGTAACTATAGGATAAGACATACATTCCAGAGATGTGCTTTCCCCACATTTTCTGGACTGGACTATAACTACAGAATGACAATTCAAAATGCTTTCAAGGAACCAGAATCCTCCGTTTCATTAAAATTCTACTAGAATGAGCAGAATGATTTTTTTTTTTTTAACTACTAGTTTGTATGATTGCAACCTTTCACCATATAATCTGACACCCCTATTGGATGTTTTGGTCTCTGAACTGAACAGAATATAGTACTGGACAGAATACAGTAATTTCTTTATTTTCAATGTATGTCCTTGATTACAGTTTCTCTTTCATTTCTGTGCACAAATTTGACACTGTTTTTTGTTGTCACAAATGATAAGAATCCAGTATTTTGCTGGATTTCTCTTCAGCTGGAAATGTTTCCTGATTAAATTGGAAACACGGCATCATAGAATGGTTGCCTGAGATCAGCATGGTGTGTGATGAGGTAGAAGCAAAAAATAGGAGGCAAAAATAGGTTAAGGTGGTCTTGCGTCAGAGACAGCTTTATCAATGCTTCACAGTCCTGCTACGCTACACTCACTCTACATGTGCTTCCCTAGTCCTGCCACGTTATTGTTGTGGTCCTTAATACTTGATACAAGGATCAGTGACTGTTATTCACATCTCACAAATATGTGAGGTTAAAATTTTTGTAATAACTTTTTTATTTTCTTGGCAATGCTAATGATTTCTTGGTTTTCACATCTCCTAGTTGTCTCTGCTCTGAATAAGGCATGGTGCGTGAACTGTTTCGCTTGTTCAACTTGCAACACTAAGTTAACACTCAAGTAAGTGTATCAATATATGTTATGCCTTCAAAACATATCAGTGGATCTTTTCAAAGTGTAAATGTTGTTACAGTGTAGCTGGTACTGTATGAAGAACGTCAAAGCAGCACTGAGGAAATATGTGCCTCTTTCTTCCTCTTGCTCCACTTACTACTTTATGTCTCTGTCAGTTGTCTGTTCAGGTCTTCCTTCAGTTAGTCTTCCTAACTCTTCTTTTCTGTCCTTTATTTTCCTGTGTTTAACTCTAAAGGGATAAGTTTGTTGAAATTGATCTAAAACCTGTCTGCAAACACTGTTATGAGAAAATGCCAGATGAATTCAAGCGACGACTTGCCAGACGGGAACGTGAAGCAAAGGATAAAGAGAAGCAGAAAAAGAAAAAGCCAGTCTGCTTGTAAACTTTTTTTCCTTCTTACCACCATCCCTGCTCCTTTCTTCTTTGGTTAGTGCTAAGGATGCTGTTTTTAAGCTTCTGCATGAATTTATGGCAATCAAAACCAAAATATTTTTTATGCAACTGCAACTTGAAATATTAACTTATTATTCCATTATCTTATGTTTAGTCTGTTTATCTGTACAGTTAGGTTTGAAAGGCTTTTTAAATTACATAGTTAATAAAGATGGCCATCTGGGTAAAAATTGTGTAACTTACTCAACCAGTTACTGTAATCACTGTCCACAGTGTATATAACCTTGTAAAAGTAACTTAACATATATGTGTAAATTGGAAATTTAATTTTTTGCTTGTACACATTTAATAGGAGATTTTATTTTAAATTCTTTTTTTCATGATCTCATCTGCTAAAATTTTAGTTTTTGCTTTGTTGTTTTAGGAATAAATTTGTTGAGTTTGATATGAAGCCTGTCTGCAAAAAGTGTTATGAGAAGTTTCCTCTAGAGCTGAAGAAAAGACTGAAGAAACTAGCTGAAACTTTGGGAAGGAAGTAAAGACTTCATCTGCTCTCCCCTTCCTTTGTGAAAATCTCAGAGATATTACTTGCGGGGGAGGAGGTGGGGGACAGGCTGTGGGCTGCTTTGAGGCTGCAGTCAGACAACAATTGATCATGTATGCCTTCTGTCAAACCAAAATATCTTAAGATTCTCTGTTCTCTTTACATGTGTGCTTATTAGTTGATAAACAGACAATACTTCCAGACTAAGTTAAATATCAGCTCACCTGAAAGGTTTCTGACCAATAATGTAGTTGTTCTGATGTGGGAGGCCCATTCTGTACACTAATCTCTGTGGAATTTTACAGAGAGAAAATTTTCTTATGAGCATCTGTGAAAACAAACTGTGCAAATGTGCCCAACTTTAGGGGCATGGATTTTCATTTATGTTAATGAAAGTATTAACCTTCATATTAAGCATGCAGAGAAAATTTGTTCAACTCATGTTGTGATTTGGGCAAGAAACCAGTGTACTTTGCCTCATGGAAAAATTCATGCTTGGATTTCAGGCTGAGTAGTTTCACTAAGGAGCCTTGTTTAAGATGGTTCAAAAAATATCAGATTTGTAAATACAGTCAATGTACAAATGACCTACTTCCAATAGATAATGCTTACATGATGAATGTTTGTAGCATGAGATATCTATAGATAAAAATGTACTCCTATTGCAAGAAATGAGCATACTCAGAACTACTTGAATTTTGCTATATTCCACTTAAAATAACACATTAACTTTTATATATGCTTTAGCATTCTATTTACTTTTTGTGCCTTATTCTGCTGGACCATACATAATGGTGTTCCATTAAACATATATAGTTTTATTTTTTATTTCATATTTTTATGCAGAAACTATATAGAAGGTATTTTCAAAAGATAACATACTTTGCCTTAATTATAAAGGATATGAGAAGCATTTTATTTCAAATGTGAACATCTGAATTTAAAATGTAGCTTCTAGACTTCATTCATTTTCAGAAAAATACTGAAAATGCATATTTTAATTAACTGGCAATATTACTTTTACACCTGTGAGTGTAAATATACAAGGTTCGATCCTGCTAGGATCTACTTTAGCCATCCTCACGGACTGAGCTTACAAATAATCAAAATTCCTTATAACATACATTTAATTGTTTTATACTATTGACTTCTGTCCATGCAAATTTGTTTTATTTTTCCCTTTCTTATAGAAAATACAGTTAATTAGGACTTCCAGGTGGTACTACCTTATGAAGTACACAAACTTTTTTTTTCTTTAGCTTTTTTTATATTAGTGATTTAAACAGATTTTATGTAATTGCATAATAAGAAGTAAAATTTTCTTTCCTGTTTATGAAAAATAAGTTACTTTAAAACATCTGCTTTCCAGTGTCATCAATAAAGGCCATGTTATTAAACCTTGTATCACCTCTCTGAAATGAGTGCTTGAGAAGGGTGAGAAAGAAGTAAGGCTCTCTTGGTTCTGTGTGCTTTTACTTGTGACTAAGTAAATACTTCCTTATTATCCTGTTTTAAAGGAGACATATGCCTTTAGGAAAGGCATGTAGTTAGTTCCAAGGTTCGTAAAAGAAATGACAGTTTGTTTCATAAAGAACAACTTGATTCTTTTAGATACTTTCTGAATAGGCACAGTCACTTGGTTTTCCTAAACAAGGTATCTTGTCTGAGTTTAAAACATACACCTTCCTATTAACTTTTTCTCTCACTGTAATGAAACTGTCAACCCAAACTTCCAGTTTAGTGGTAGGTAAGGTATTTTTGCACTATTTTATCCTACATAATTATTGAATGCCATAACATTTATAAATGCAGTCCTGACTGTGTTGAAAACTACAAAAGCTTCAAATGTCCCTAAAAAAGCATTTACATAACTAGCGTGGTAGCCCTGTTGGACTGTGCCACGGATTTGCTAGACCTACTCAGCAGTGCTTCTTCCCCTTGAAGTTGTAATAGACTTACAGGTTTTTCACATTACCCTGGCTGCACATCTTTTCCTTCAGCCTATGTGTGCCCAACCTTACTGCTCAAAGAGTTGGGAAGGGTTCCTAACCTTGAGGCTTAACAGCAAGACCTTGATCACATCCCCATTGCTTGGGGTAACATCCATCTACAGCACAGTTGTCTTGGGCCTGCTCTTCACTCTGGCAGCGCTGGGCGCTGACAATGGTGGGTTTTCCATTTCCAAGTTCCTGATGGTGAACGCTGTGCTACAGTTCTCCAAGGCAGTGGTTTCTGTTTCATGAACACGAGCAGGTGTATCTCAGATCCCATGATGTAGCTCTGAGAGCGTCTGGGGTACTCAAAGGTTGAAAGGCTAGTGAAGCATGGAAAAATATTGGTTGGTAGGGACCATTAGAGATCAGCCAGTCCAGCCATCTGATCAGAGTTGGATCAGTACAGAAGCCAAGCCTGTGAGTGTTGCCATGGAAGGAGATTTCTCTGGCCTTTGTGGATAGCAGGTGCTTCAGTGGATAGCAGTGCTTCATTACCCTCATAGTGAAAGTGTTTTTGTTGTTACCGGGGTCCTATGTCAAGTGGAGGATTCCCCAAATCCATACAGCTCTCCTGGGAGCTGTCTGTGGTGTGTAATGTCATTAGAATAATACCCTGGACATTGTCATGAAGAGGATTAATTAAAAGAAGTTGCAAAGCAGAGCTAGGGAGCAAGGTAGCAATTAGATAGCTTTAACAATTACACGTCTGGTGTTGAAGCTCACTTCCTGTCCTGGTCCATCAGTATTATAAATATTTGGCATAGCTGCACATAATTTCCTTAAAAAGGCAAAGTCTATTATTGTTTTTTTACCCATGCCCCTCCAAAGTCTCCCGAAGAGGCTGTGAGCCTGGGATTTGGGAATGGTTGCCCCAGAAGCTTTGCCCCTTTCTGCTGCATCGATCAATCGTGTGGGCAAGAGAAATTCCTTTAGAAGCCCCTGCTTAGGCTAACAGTAGGGAGCACTCCAGAAAGACCAGTGGATATTACCATAGGGGGAAGAAGCTGAGCCTAAAGCCTTCCTGCAATTGCAGTGGCAAGCCTTGTGCTCCGTTCCTATGGATAGGTGGTGAGCTGAGCTGAGCACAGTCCAGTTGCACGGATAGCACTGGAGTCAATGCTATCCTGACGGATGTTGTGACCACCAGGGACAACGTGAGAGTTGCTGCTTCCACAGGGGTGGACAAGACAGTGATCAGTGTCAAAGTACTGGACCTGGTCTGTGTGAAGGCAATTTCCCATGCCTCCACATCAGCTGAAGAGCAGTAACGCTCTCCAGTGAGCCAACTGAGTAAACTCCAGCGTAGTCCCCTACACCAGCATAGTTACACAGTTTTAGGTGAGAGCTTATTATATCTATATAGTATATTATTTAGCTGATAAATATACTATCACCTAATACATTATTATATATTATTTGGGTGAGAGTTACATAGTTTCAGGTGAGTTTATTATAGCTGTAGGTGAGAGAACGCTAAAACTCAGTCTCCCGCAGACAGCCATTTACTGCGGCCGTTTACCCCGCCCTCCCCTCAGCAGCTGCGCGCTACCTCCCCACCGCCGTGCGCATGCGCGACCCCGGCCGACCCCGTCCCGCCCCACAGCCGTTGATAGGGCGGGGGCGGTCCTTGCCCACCCGCTGGGGCTGNCCGCCGGCCGGCCGGGAACCGCGCTCCGCCGGGAGGCAGCCCGGGCGCAGCCCCCGCCGCCGCGGCGGCGCCATGATGCGGCGCACGAAGCCCGAGGTGGAGCGCTACGTCGCCTCCGTGCAGGCCGCGACTTCGTCCCCCAGAGAGGTGAGCGCGGCCTCGCCCTCCCGGGCCCGGGGGGCGCTGCGGTCGTTCCGTCGGGCCCGTCTGGAGCCTTTCCCGCATTCGCCTCGCGTGGGCCGGCAGCGGCGGCCCTGCCTCGCGTCCTGACCAGCGGCCCCCCGCGCCACTGGGAGGCCTCGCTGCCCGGCCGGGCCGGGGGGCGGCTGCTCTCGCTGCCTCTACCCTGCCGGGGTGCGGGGTGGCTGCGCTCCGACGGCTCCCGCACCGTAACTGGAGCCTCGGTGCTGTGACTCGGTTTGCGCGGCCAGTCCTCATCCGTGGCGGCGAGAGGAAAAAGGATCCCTCTCCGGAGGGATGTTTCTCTGGAGACACTCAGACCCCACCTGGACGCGTTCCCGTGTCACCTGCTGTAGGTGACCTTGCTTTGGCAGCAGGGTTGAACTAGGTGATCTCCAGAGGTCCCTTCCAACCCTAAGTATTTTGAGAGTCTGCGAGTTACGGTGCCTCTGGAAGTATTTGTGAGTCCTTATTTACTCAGGGTCTCTGGAAGTCGAGAGAGCTAGGAGAAGCTGCTGAGAGGAAGGGCCGTGGAGTTTCGCTTACTGGAGGTGCTTTCCCTAACTGGGAGCAGTAGTTTACCAGAGCTGTGCACCTGGTTAAAGAGTCTACCAGCTCTCCGAGTACTGAGTTCTTCAGTTTTGTGAGAGTTTAGTTCCTGTTTTTCGCGAGTTTCTCTTTCTCAGGAAAAGAATCGAAACAAAGAACATATGAGACACTTTCTGTTTCTTTTTATGTGCCACGTGATTAATATTCTTGTCTGTATAGCACTAAGAGGAAGAACTGAGAAAAAATAATAATCCCATTGTATTTTAGTAACTGGACAAAAAGATGAGGAATTCTGCGTGACTTTTTACCATTTTTCATTATATCTGGAAAATGGTATACAGGTCTGATGCAATTCATGGGAGTTATTTAATCCTGAAAGATTCTGTTCGGCTGCTCTGAATTTATTTTATTGTGGAGTTAGAATATTCAGCACTGTTGTATAGTGTGAATGCATCCATGTTCACCACTATGCCGAGGGGCCTTTAGCAGGGCCAGAGTACATCCTCATGATTTGTACTTCTTTTCCAACAGTAACAAAGTTATTCGGTGGATCCTGTAGTTGACTTGAGTGTTGTTTAGACCAGGCTATATCAAGGACATCACTGTCAGAATCATGGGTGCTCTTTAACTTTTTTTATATTCCTAATGAACTCAGCAGCAAAATAAATCCTCTCCTCTTCTTGTGCTTAAGACCTACTGGTGCATATTTAGTTTGTTGTCTTTTTTTTTTTTTTAATAAGTAATGCTTACAACTAATTGTATATGCGCAGTCAGTGGTGGAAAATGTTACTGGTGTTCTTGGGTTGATTTTAGGAGGGCAGTGCTTATAAGACTGCGAAGCATTTATTCTGAGGTTTCTTTTCATCCATGTTTAAAAGGAGATGCCAAATGTGACTCCACTCTGATAAATTTCAGTGTTGTCTTTTTATAACAGACTCAAAAGTACAGGCTGAAAACTTGAAGTATCTTAGGAGCCCTGCTTTTATTTTTAACCACTTTTTAAAATTTTGCTTGAATAGTACTGGTGAGAGAGGGAGGGATACTAGTAATTCAAATGTATTCAAAATGTACACACTTGTTTGGAATCATAGATCTAATTAGTTCCAGTATTTTTTGGTTTAAAAGCAAAATCAGCTTTTGAACTGATACTGGGAGTTGAAGCTTTAAATTTGTCTGGTTTACTTCTACCTTGAGGTTTTTGCTTGTAACTTTATCAGTTCTTTAGCCCATTCCTTTCACTCTTTTCCTCCTATACGTGCTTCTGACGTCTTACCCTCTGCCAGCTCTCTGTGTTTCTTTTTCTTTTGCCCTTGTTACTTCCCGGTTCAGCCTCCCAAAAATACCTTTGGAGGTGTTTGACCTTTTGTCTGTAGAATGTATATGTTCAAAGTATTTTAGTCAGAAATAAACTACTGCATAAATCCTTTTCTTGCCCAAACTGAGAATGACTTAAAAATTGCTTTTTCCTGAATTATATTTAAACAGCAGTGTCTGACAGCAGTATACTACAGCAGGGCTAAATGACAGATATCTCTTCGTTTGTAAGATTTTTTTTTTTTCCCTTGCTACATTGCAATGAAATAAATAAAATATAGCTGACGCTATTCTTCCACTCTCTTTAGTGAGTAGTGTACGAAATACCACATGTATAAAGGCTTGTTGCTTTCTTGAGTTGTAATCTTTATTTTGCCTAGTAGCCTTTGCTGACTGTAGCAAAACCTTTTACTCTTTTCATTCTTAAACCTACATCTTTCAAAAACAAACCCTTAAATATGACAAGTGGATTTGAGCTGATAACTAGTTGTCAGATTCAGTCATCTGAGTATTAGGAGTTGCTGAAAAGGTCACACTATGGAATTATTTTTGAAGTACTATATGTCTAAAGTATGTTTGTCATGGTTTTTCTCCTTCAGAAATCGATGAAAGGATTCCTCTTTGCTAAGCTGTATTTTGAAATAAAAGAATATGAACTTGCTAAAAGGTAACATGCGTTGATGAATGTTTGTTTTTTTGTTCTTTAAAATGTAAAAGAAAAGCTACCTTAATATGAAGTAGGCCAGAGAAACCAAGATCAATATCATGCTGTAGCAGTAAATGTGGATATTAAGTGCTGTGTAAATATTTGTAAAACAATAACTTAAAAGAAGGTTAGTTTTGTGGTACTGAAAAACTTACCAGGCTAAAGTGGCTTTTTTCCCCACTTCATTGTATTGAGTAGTTCTTGGCATTTCTGCTTTTGTTGTTTTGTTTTTAATAAACAGAAATGGTGGCAAGTAAGTAGCTGTAGTCCATAGATAAGCCGTGTCACTACTAACTTAAAGGTCTGGTCAAAGTATCTGGAACAAAACATGTCTATACTTCCTGTATGGTCTGGCCAGAGTATCTAGAACAAAATACACTTGTACTTCCTGTATGGCAGATTAAGTTACCATTATAGCTCAAGGTGAGATGGGGAGTATTATTGAAAAATACTGGTCAAGTAACTGACTTTTTTTTCCCCCTTCATAGATACATATCTACATACCTCAATGTACAAGAGAGAGATCCCAAAGCACACAGATTTCTTGGGCAAATTTATGAAGCTGAGGATAACATAGAAAAAGCTTTTGGGTGTTACAAGGTAAGTATTATACCGACCCCTAATATTCTGTTTTATTTCTTTATAAATGGGCTTCTGAAATCCTTCTGTGCTGAATATTCTGAAACTTATAGAAGAAAGCATAGTCCTGGGAAAACTGTATTACATTTGACAACGGAAGCACATGAAGCACTGCAGAGAAGATTCTTGACTTGATATCATTTGCTTCAGTAGTATATTTTTAAGTTGCTTCTCTATTTTTTTGTTCTGGTCTTGTTCTTTGTGCTGCCTGCTAATTAAATTCTCCCCTTGTCATACATTGCAAACTGTGATGACAAGTGGAATCTGGTTGCTGCTATAAGACTGTATAGACTTAGTGTGTTTTTTGGTTGGTTGGTTTTGGAGGGGCAGAAGAGAAGGGCAAATCTGATTTTTGATTAGGCAAGCATATAAATGCCAAATTGCCAGTTGAAATACCCTTGTTTTGGTTTTGGGGAGAGAGTTGATGTGCTCAGAAATCTGGCCAAGATAACTCTATGAAGTGGTATCACACTTCTTAAAGTCTGTCTTTATTTTTTCTTGTTGGAGTTTCTACACCTGGCTAGACTAGAGGTCCTTATAGTCCTACTGCCCATCTGTAGCAGTAGCTGGTGGTAGGTGCAATGGAGCTGACTTTTGCATTATTTCTCTTAATGCTCTTCTGAATTCCAGCAGTTGCATCTGGGTGCTGTAAACTAGTGATGGCATTTGGAAAGGCTTTTCTTATGTATTCTGTATTTATAGGTCTAATTCATTAGAATAGAATATTTTTGGAGGTACAACTCTTACCTGTTCTGTGTGGATCCTAAGATCAGTTTGTCTTTTTTTCTTTTTCCTCCTGTATGTGTATGGGGAAAACTAGCGATCTGTGGAGTTGAACCCAACACAGAAAGATCTTGTATTGAAGATTGCAGAGTTACTATGCAATAATGACATTACTGATGGAAGAGCAAAATACTGGGTTGATAGAGCTGCTAAACTCTTCCCTGGGAGTCCTGCTATTTACAGGTTGAAGGTAAGTTCAGAATTACTTCTGGCTTGAAGAAAATTTCTGCATCTGATCAGAGTGCTTTTTGCATGTCACCTCAAGCAAAACTCTTCCTGGCTAAGTTGTTTCAGAATCTTTAATATTAAAATTATTAGATGTTACATTCTTTGTAATCTGACATTTCTGTCTAGCTAGAAAGGTGTAACTACAGGCTTTCATACCCTACTTAATGTTTCAAGGTTAATCCTCTTCAAAAATGCTGTGAAATTCTGTTAGTTATCACAGTCATGAAGTTAAGACTAGATAGGCACTACTTGTTCTTTCTATTGTGTCACTTGCAGAGAGGTGCCAGGTGCGTGAATTTGAACTTTCGTGATTTACACTGCTTTTATATTTTTAAATGAGTATTATCAGCTTTGTGGAATGTGAGAAATGCTGTAATTCTCAAATACCATGTAAATGGTTTCAACCATGCAATGTCTCTTTTACACAAGTATATTAATTTTGTGTAGCTGATCAGCAGCCACACTGAAGTCTCAAGATGTTTGGTTTTTTTTTAAGTGAGGTAGTCTGTGGCAAGGTATCATTGAACCAACTGGTTTGAGAAGCATTTCTTACCCTGGGTAAGAGGTAAATTCTTCTGAGGATTTTCTTCTCTGATAGTTATCTACATTTTTAAATCTAAGAGTATTTCATCAAAATTTATGTAAAAGCTGAAAACTATTACGAGTAGTGTAGTTTAAGTAATGTGGTCTTTGTAGTGAAGAAAACTGTTACTGTAGTTGCTCAACAGACTTACGTGGTAAATTAAATATTAACATGTTGACTTGATGTTTTAACAGGAACAGTTACTGGATTGTAAAGGTGAAGATGGGTGGAATCAGCTTTTTGACTTGATTCAAGCAGAACTTTATGCAAGACCAGATGATGTCTACATAAACATTCGACTAGTTGCACTCTACCGTTCAAATAATAGATTAAAAGATGCTGTGCTCCATTGTCAGGAGGCAGAGAAGAAAATACCTTTGCAGTCAAGCTTGGAATGGTGTTCCTGTGTTGTAGAGACATTTGAGGTGTTTAATCATATTTTGATCCTGTGATAGTCTTCCATATCTTTTTATCTGGTCTGTTTCTCTTAGTGTCATTACTCTGACAGCTATTTCGCAAGGGATTTAACTCCTGCAAATGCAAGTCTACTGAAACCAGTGGAATTACAAAATACTTCCTGTGGTGTTTTTTTTTTTTTTTAAATTGGAATTTCCTCCCTAAAATTAAGCTTTATAGAGCTATTGAGTTTCTAACTACAAAAGCTGAGTTAGATACAGCAGTTCCATTAGGGATAAAATTACTCAAGCAAATAGTTCCCTGGAACTTTGCTGCTGAAGAATATGTTAAGATCTCACCTGTGAAACTGGATTATGCAGTAAATGCTACTAGTGTGTTTTGGAGAAGTACTGCCCTTGCCTTCATGGAAGGATGACTGTTCCTTATCCTGTGATGAACTTTCTTCTTTAGGAATATCTGGAATCTTTACAAGACTTGGAGTCTGATAAAAATAACTGGAGAACTATCAAGAAAGATCATCTGCTGGCCTATTCCAGCTTTGTCAAACTGACACTTTCTTCTAGAGATGTTCAGGAATGCAGAGAGGCACTTGAAAGGTACTGCTTAAACTTTCCTGTAATTAAAAAAATAAACCACAACCTCTTGGAATTGTTTGGGGGTTTCTTTGTTTCGGGGTTACAGAACATTTGCCAAGCTTCTATTTCACAGCTTAACTTGTTAGTGGATGGGAGAGGTGTTTCTCTGTACTGGCTGCTAAGAAGAGTTCTTATATGGGGTGTGAACCCCAAGCTGTCTTTTGACTGAGATGCAAGCCTTGTTTGAATGGTCAGCACAACCATGGAGAAGACTCATTGATATCCTGGGTCAATTAACTTTGTACCTTCTTTCCCTTCAATAAGTAAATATTGTTCTGTGCTTCAGCAATTGACTAATACAGATTTTCCAGACAATTGGAAAAAACTCACCCACCTAAAAAACTCACAACAATCCAAACAAATCCACAATATAACCCTCAAACTGGAAAACTGAAACCACCTCTTGCGTATCAGCTTTGTCCTGGTTATTTTATTCTAAATTAACACAACACACTGGAATAATTAAGAACTTTCTGAAGGGAGGAAACCACCTAGAGTAAGAACACCCTCCTTCAGATAAAACTGGTGGTGTTCCAGCTGACTTGAAGGTTTACCATCTGTGATGCACCTAGAGTAGTACAAAACAATGTAGTCAATATATTGATTAAGGTCTGTGTTTTTCTTGCTATTATCTTCCCATTCTTACTGGCTTTTATGGACTTACATTTGTTCCTCAGTTGTGTTATGGCCTTTTGTAAAAATATTCTTCAGTCTCTTAATCTCGGGTGAGTGTTTGAAGCAATACAGACAATGATGAGGAATATTTAATACTGAAATATGTTTCATTTTATTTTTCTCCTTTAACATTGACCTCCTTGGGTTTGCTGCTGATGATTTATTAGAGCCTTTCAAAGTGTTTACATGTGAAGCACTTCCAGGTCATGGCAATGCTAACAGCCAGTATAGTTTTGTCCACTAATTGAAAAAGTTTATAATTGTCTTCTGGAAAGCCTCTCCTGAGTGGGGGTTGTATACTTGTCTACAGCTACTAGAATTTCTGCAGTGCCTTGTGTTTTTGAAGAGGCTGTCCAGAGTATTTTGAACTTTTCTGATAAATGAAGGAAAAGAAAGAGCAGAGTGAATAGTGCCTCCTGCAAGTCTCTACATCTTCGATAGTGAACAAGTTTATCTATGTGGTTCAGGAGAGAACAGTTTTGAAAGTAGCTGTGCAAAAATATGTTGAAAAAGATTATAAATATCTAGATAATGTTTAGTATGTTTACTTTCTTGTGACTTGGGTTTCAGCAATAGAAACATTACTGACCATTGACTCACAAAGTTACTCAATTCATGGTTAAATAACATAAACCAAAATCACCTGCTGTAGCTTTTACTAGGACTTCGTTTCGAATGAGTCTTCTCTACATTTTAGTTTTGACCGAGCACTTCAGTCAGTGAAACCATACGTGAATGGGGCTGATGAGTTGTCTCGTACCTATGTGGAAATGAAAGGACAGCTGTACATGCATGCTGGAACTTTGCTGCTGAAAATGGCCCAACACAATGAGGCACAGTGGAGAGCTGTATGTGAACTAGCAGCATTTTGTTATCTCATAAGTTTCCAGGTAAGTGATTTTTCAGTTTATGCCTTTAGTTGATGCAACTCTTGAAATGTTCTTGCTGTGCACATGTTGAACTCCTGTATTCCTGAGATGAACTACTGCTTGTCTACCTAAAGGAGGACTCCGTCCTCACTCTTTCACATTTGTTTGAGAGGTTTCAAATGACATGAATAGGGTAAAAGTATACCTTCAGCTGTTTCCATTGTCAGAGTAACCTGACTCTTAAAGGTTAGTGCATTTATTTCCTGTGGTATATTCCCTTTTCTGTAGTACAGCTGAGTATACATGTTGAGTGTTACTGCTGTAGGGAGGGAAGGAGGGAAATTCAATGGTTCCCATATACCTTTTGTGTAGGCAGCAGAAATAAAAATATCAGGCTCCTTTGCTGTATGAATTCTTTGCTTTGATCATCCTTTTTATGCCATTCCTTGTATTCCAGGTATTACTTGCTCTTGTGTACACTTAATATTACTTTGAATAGCTGTAATTGCACACCTATGGGCTTTGGGTGGATTCTCTGCTCTCTTCACACACCCCACACCACACAGGACCCCATCCCTGTTATATATGATGCAGTACCTTCAGAATGAATGATGTCTGTTTTCCTGTAGCTTCCTAATGCTAAAAAGACGCTAGTTTCTTAACTTCTAAGGTTATATTTAAATGTTCTGCTCCTACTGTGAAAAAGCTGTAACAATTTTCTCCTTACTTCACCAGGTTCCTAAACCAAAGTCAAAACTTATAAAGGGGGATCAAACCGGACAAGATGTGCTAGAAATGTTGGCCTGTGATCGAAAAAGCCAGTCTGGTAATAAAAATAGCTGCATAGTTCCATTTTAGTATTAGAGTTACTGTAAAAGCTAAGTGATTTGGTAGAGAACATATTGTAATCTTATAATATTACCACTGCAATATGCAATGAAACTTTCTAGATTCTTACTACATATGTAAAACAAAATACTAGTTTGGTTCTGGCACCAGAAGTTGGGGTTTTCTTCTCCTCTTAAGCATGCTGGTAGAGTGTGGGCGGTTTATTGGTTGTTTTTCCCTCCAAGAGTGGTGGGGGTTTCTTCCGCCTTCTTGACTTTCCAGAACACTAAGGTAGAATTTAACTTTTATGGTCTCTTAATCTACTCCAAATTGCTTTTGCCTGCTGATACTATTTTACAAGTATTGTAAGCCCCGAGAAAAAAAGAAAATATTACTGTTTGTTTCCCCAATCCTTTCATCTTGGTCTTCAGCTTTGTTCTTTTTGCTGCTAAGTACAGACAGTTTTTCAGTCTACAAAATTCTTACAGGACATAAAAAAAAAGCGAACCCACTAGACATCAGGTTCAGTTATTTCAGAATGGATTTCATTAATGCAGGCTTCTGCTTCTGTTATAGCTACTTATTTTAAGGTCAGTTGCAATGCCCCTAGAATAGTAATGGTAAGATGGCTTTGTTTTCTCAAAGAGCTGGATTTGCAAATGCCTTGGCATTGTTGTCACTAAGAGCTTTGAAAGCCTATGTGCTGAAACACTGACCTAATTACAGGGAGAACGTATCTTAGCAGTCTGTAGGTTTCATAAGGGGAAATCCTGATTCCTGCTGAGCCTTCAGTAGCAAAGAACAGTCTGGTGTAGCAAAGGCTACTTTCCTCATGTTCACTGCTTTGTTAATGTGAAGTGTATTTCTGTTTTCTAGGTCATATGCTGCTGAACTTAAGCCATGGCAAGCAAGACTTCTTTAAAGAGATTGTGGAATCATTTGCAAACAAAAGTGGTTCATTTACATTGTTTGATAGCCTGTTTGAGAGTGGAGCTTCTAGGGAGAGATCTTTTATTGGCACAGATGATGTTGGAAATGTCAGTACACAAGCACCAGTGCAAGTGGAACTCAATAAATATGATATTGGTAAGAGGTGTTACTTTCTGAAACTCAACATAACTTTGTGTACTGTAATTTCTTTTACAAATACGTCATACTGCAACAAAAGACAAATACCTAGAATAGCTGTCCAAAGTTACCCTAATGTCCTAGGAAAAACTTGTATTTTATTGCAAAGTAGAGAAGTGCTTCTTGCATAATTCCTTTAGGATTTCTGGAGAAGGAAATAGATTGGCTAAAATTAGTTGCCTGTTGGACTGAATAAGGTGAGGATGGAAATGGAGGAAATCTGAGTCACCTCCTCAGAAGCTCAAGGCGTTGATGTTTTTGAGCGCTAAGATGAACATGATATGTTTGGCTAATCTGAAGTTTGTAATCGTTCATAAGTGAAAGTTGGAATCTTGCTGTGCATTGATCTGTAAAGTATCTTTGGCTGCTCTGACGGAGGGAAATGTGAAACCCAACTTTGATCAGATACAAGTCTTAATGACTTGTAGGAAGCTGACATTTGTGTCCAATCCTGTTTCTGCGCAGGTGCTGTTCGAATGCACAATGGCAGTCTCCAGCACCTCGTGTGGCTTGGCTTGCAGTGGAACTCTATGTCAGTCTTACCTCCGATGCGCAAGTGGTTAAAACAGCTTTTCCACTTGCCCCAGGAAACATCAAGACTTGAGACAGATGCTCCGGAATCCATTTGCTTGTTAGACCTTGAAGTAAGTAAACTTTCCAAGTTTTTTAATGTACCATACAAATTATGGTTTTGTTTGTTTATTTAATATTTTGTATTTATTTTTATAAAAACAGGTATTCCTACTTGGGGTGGTATTCACTAGCAACCTGCAATTGCAAGAGAAGTTTAATTCTCACTACAGTGCACATCAGCCGCAATTCTTACCATTGCCAGTGTGCAAACAACTCTATACCGAAGATCAAAGATGCTGGTGGGATGCTGTTCGAACTCTTCTTCAGAGAAAATCAATGTAAGGCTTTTTCAGGTTGGAGATGTTTGATTAAGCTCCCTAAAGGGAGCTAGAGCAGCTTTGATTGGTCCCAACAGATTCTTAAGAAACTAAGTTTTTTGGACATTGAAGCTTTGTTCTACTAGGGACTTGATACGTTTGAAAGACTTGTGAAAATGGAATTTTAATTTCTAACAGTGCATTTCTAAACGAGACAGGTTAGAACTAAAACTGTGGGCTGTATTCATCAAGTAAATGCTATGTGAACAGATGAGAAACATAAAATTCTAATGAAGAAATGTTTCTTCTGATATTCAGACCAGGAACAGCGGCAAAACTGAGGCTTACTGTACAGCATGGCATAAGTACTCTGCGAACACTGGAGAAGCATGGCCTGCAACCTGCCTTAATCATACACTGGGCAAAAAGCTTGCAAAAAACAGTAAGTTGAGGTTGTTTTTAAATATGTAGAAGTGTTTTTCTCTGTTTTCCAAACTACGAACAGACTTGGGGGGGGCAAGGAATCGCATGAGTATGTATTACTGAGAACAGCTGTTTATTTTATTAGGCAAATTTGTTGCTCTAGTTGCTCTATCAAGTACTGGTCTTGAACTGTAATGTTACTTTCTACATGTATGTTACTTTACATAGCTACTTTGTTTAGTGTCAGAGAAGGACTCTTGAAACTTTTAAATAAAATAGGAGAAGGATTTGTATGAACAGCATTTTGACTTGAACTTGTTGAAATAACATGTGCTTCTGTTCCTTTTTCTTCACCAGGGAATTAACCTTAACTCTTTCTATGACCAGAAGGAATACATTGGACGAAGTGTCTATTACTGGAAGAAAGTTTTGCCTATGCTGGAAATTATCAAAAAGAAGAGAAGTATTTCTGAACCTACTGATCCTCTCTTCAAACACTTCCATAGTGTAGACATTCAGGTACAGATTGATTAAGCCAAGGCTGAAGTAAGAGAGGATCTGTATCAGAAACATACGTAGTTGAGGGATTTTGTCTACATTGTGTAACTCATACTATTACTTGGAAACTATTAATGATGAGATTTCTTAATATCACTGTTTGATAAAGGGGGGAAATTCTCTCCTTACAACTTTAGTCTTACCTTTAAAATCCTGTTTATGATTGGAAGGCACTGAACACTGTTAGTACAACTTTCTTGAAAAGGAATTCTCCCTGTATTATAGGAAAAAATGTCATTCCATTCTTAGGTATGAGTTGTCGTTCACTTTATTTGTAGGTCTTTCAGGTTGCAGCATATGAAGAAGAGGCACATATAGCATTTGCTATGTTGGATGCAGTTGATGGCAAAACTGATGATGCTTTGCTAGCATTTGAAGCGATTGAGAATGTGGTTTCATACTGGAATCTTGCCATGGTAAGTTTGTAAATTACATTACCCTGAAATGCTTTCCTTTATTCAGTTGCTTTCTGACTGATGCTATTTAATCTGCATCCTATTCTTTAGATTTTCCAAAGAAAGGCAGAAGAGATTGAAAACGATGCCATGCTGCCAGAAGAACACGAGGAGCACAAAACTTACCTTCTTAAAGCCAGGTATTATCTAATGAAGATCATTGCGGAAAGCTCTTCAGATATGTCAGTAACTGAGAAAGTAAGTAATTCTTGCTCTAAGAACTTGTTTCAAGACATGCAGTGGCTTAGGTTACTGTTTCGAAATGAAGCTGTTTGCATTTAGGTTAGATTTTTAGACTAGTCCTTGCATTAAAACAGGTTTAACTCTATGTAACTTCTGTAATCTACCAGATCATGTATTGTCCTGGTTACTCTGTGGATGAAAGCTTTAATGTAAACAAATTGCGTTTGCCACTGCCTTTTTATAGAAGTTGATAGTCTGAAAAAAATATAATTGCTTCTGTGAATTGTTTTCTTACACGAATCTTAGCAGATTTAGAGCTTTTCTGAAAAAGAAAGCAGTGTTTGTATAATGAAAGCCTTGTGAATTGCTCAGCCAGAATTCTGAATGTAATCCGTCTTGCTCTGAGGGAGAACTGCAGTCATGACTCATGTTTCAAATAACTTTCTAGCTGCCAGTGTCTATTGAAACTGTGAGGGAAGTGCTAGATACAGTGATCCAGGAACTTGGCGAGAATGGTGAAGAGGAAAGTCTTGCTTTCAGAAATGGTCTGTCACGAACTGTAGATTCAGCAATGAAACATTCCACTCCATCACCAACTAAGTTCTCTCTTTCACCAACTAAGAGCTACAAGGTATGTTGGCCAGTTATTATTTCAGGGAATTACTATGTTTGAAGAAAAATTCACAAGATTCAATTTTTTTTCCCAGTGTTCTCCTAAAGCTCCTCCTCAGTGGGCAGAAGATCACAAATCTATACTTCAAATGATTTGTCAGCAAGTGGAAGCTTTGAAGGTAAAAGCTTTGTCACCATATTCAGTGAAAAACAGTTGGCCTTTTAGTTACAGTAGGGATCTAGTGAAAATAGCATGGGCTAATTTACAGTTACTAGAATTAATTTCTGTAAATATCTGTCTAAAATGAGTACAAAAGTACATCTGTTGTTTAAAACTCCTCTTTGGGACTTAGGCAGGTTTGCTGAGGCAGCCCATCTAGGAACTGTATGCACAGAGTTCTGCTTTTATCAGTTTGGTTCTCATCCACTTGGCTCTGTTCTGTTTTGTTTTCTTTTTTTACTGGCTTGTTCTGGCTTTGGAACACTATGTTAGTACTCTGTGCTGCATGGGCAGATCCTGCATGATTCTGGCAGGTGCTTCTTGGGGATTTCTTAAATTACTGCCACCATCAAGCTTGAAAACGTGTTTAAATAGCAAAAGGGTTTTCTTCTATAAATACCTGTGTGATGCATATTTACAATCTTGCTTGGAACGCTGTCTTGACAGAATGAAATGCAAGAAATGAAACTTAATAATTCCAACACAAATGCATCTTCTCGCTGGCCTGCTGAAAACTATGGAACAGATACAATGCCAGACGGTTATCAGAGAGCACAAAATCTTCATGAAGCACCGTTAACAGGCAAGTTGCTGCAGAATTTGTACCTAAATGCTTAGCTAAATCAAGTAAGACTTTTGAAAATAATGCCAAAATGTTTTAATGTTTCACAGTTAAAAACTAATTGCTATGGAGAGTCCATTCAAAACAACAAAAATTGGTCAAGTGTAAACTTTGTTTTCCTGGTGTTCCTTTTTAGTTGCTACCACTGGCCCATCTGTGTTCTACAGCCAGTCTCCTGCCTATAACTCTCAGTATCTTCTCGGAACTGCTGCAACCAACGTAACACCAACAAAGGTGAGAACAAACCTACTCACATAAGCTGCTTCCAGTGATCTACTGCTTTTGATTCTATACATAGTTGGATGTAATTGCAGTTCCTTATGCAGAATTTGGTGAACTTGGACTGCTAGGGATAAACTGATAATTTGTCTTTCTGCCTAATTTTTGGGATATGGAGTTTGGGAGGAAAAAACAGCAAAATGTCTGGTATATTGTCCTACAGAGTATTTATGATAGCAGTTATCTATCCCTGCCTCCAAGTAGTATGGCAGAAGAAAATGGGGGTTTCAAGGCTTTTTTTCATAAAAAAGTAACTCACTCATATTGTACTCTTTTTCAATGCTTGTTTTTAAATGCCCTTTGAGGTTTAATCAGTTTAAACTAAGGTAAAAGTAGTTTAGAGTAAAACTTGTATGAAAGTATACCCTCCTTTTAAGAGTATGCAGGCTGCAGCACAAGTAAGATTTTGTCCTCTGTTACCATAGTAAGCAAAGCATGTGTTTTCTGCTCTTTCTTTAGCCTCCTGTCTATGGCATGAACAGACTTACACCTCAGCCACATATATATTCCTATCAACCCCCAATGCATACACCACCTCTGCAAAACACTTCTGGTTGTATGTTTTCCCAAGAAATGTACGGCCCACCTCTACGTTTTGATTCTCCTGGTACTGCGCTCATCTCTCCTCGTGCGGGTGATGACTATTACAATTACAGTGTTCCACAGGCAAGCACAAATCCAACACTGCCTAAACCAGGCTATTTTACAAACCGTTCAGTCACACCACCAACTTTAAAGCCTGCAGAACCAAAAGTAATGCCTAAATTTGGACAGCCGGGAACAACTGAAGGATCAAAAACACCTCTGCCAACACCAGCACAACCAAGTCAGACACCAACTTTTAAATTTAAACCTAACTTCAAGTCTAATGATGGAGACTTCACCTTTTCTTCTCCCCCTCAAGTAGCACCACAGTCTCTTAATACACCTATTAATAGCAGAGAAAGCCTCTTGGATCTTCTGACATCTGATAAGCCTTTACAGGATGATAGATACATTGAACAAAAGCCAGTTAATGATCACACAAATAGTTCAAGAAATATCTTCAATTTTAGCAATAAGCATATTCCAGGCATATCTCTTAGAGAGAACATGGGACAAAATGCACACAAAAACCTCTGTTTTGAGAAGAATGATACATTTAGTGTTCAAGAACCAAACAAGCCTGTGTTTATGACTTCAAATTCAGATTTGGCCAATAGAAGTCATGAAACAGAGGGAGGAAGCACCCATGGTGGAGATGAGGATGATGATGGTCCTCATTTTGATCCTGTGGTGCCACTCCCTGATAAGATTGAAGTGAAGACAGGTGAGGAAGACGAAGAAGAATTCTTCTGCAACAGAGCCAAACTCTTTCGTTTTGATGCAGAATCTAAAGAATGGAAAGAAAGGGGAATTGGAAACGTGAAAATACTGAAACATAAAGTATCTGGCAAATTTCGTCTCTTAATGAGACGGGACCAAGTGCTGAAAATCTGTGCAAATCACTACATAAATACTGATATGAAATTAACTCCAAATGCTACATCAGATAAGTCATTGGTATGGCATGCATTAGATTATGCAGACGAGCTGCCAAAACCAGAACAACTTGCAATTAGATTTAAAACGCCCGAGGAAGCAATGCTTTTCAAAAAAAAGTTTGAGGAGGCACAGAATATTTTAAAATCCTTGGGATCAAATGCTGACACATCTGTGATGCAGAATAGTGGAACTGCAAAAGAAACAACAAATCAGGACGTCAAGGAGCCTAGCAGATCCATTTCTGGAACCCTGAATTTGAGCTTTCAGTTCCCAAAAGATGGGGTGAGCAGTGACTCTGACAGCAAAAGCAGCCTTACAGCTACATCAACTGCATCTGGCCCTGCTATTTCATTTGGAAAGGATGCTCAGCAAGCCTATTCTGGTGGATTTGGGCAGCATCTCATGAAGAAGGATCAATGGGAGTGTAAAGTATGTTTAGTTCCAAATGAAGCAACTGCAAAGAATTGTGTATCATGTCAAAATCCAAATCCAGAAATATGGGAAAGACATGACGCCCCATTAACTGGCTCTGCAAGTTTCAAAGCCAGTGATAACACAGTACAGGACAAATTTGGATCTGCTTTTGCTAAAAAGGAAGGTCAACGGGACTGCAGCGTCTGTTCAGTAAGAAATGAACCGACTGCCTCCAAGTGTGTTGCTTGCCAGAATCCAAACAAAAATAATACAGGAGTATCTGGTCAACAAACTTCCACTAAATTTGGTCAAGCAATTGCTCCAAAGGCTATTCAAAATGACTTGAGTGCTGCTTTTTCTAAAAAAGAAGGTCAGTGGGACTGCTCTGTATGCCTAGTCCGGAATGAAGCAAAAGATGTGAACTGCTGTTCTTGTCAGAGTCCTAACCCCCAAAATCCACCAAGTATGCCTATACCTACTGTTCAGGCATCCCCTGCTCCTGGGTTTGGTTCCATTGCTGATACAAGTAAGCCACAGAAAAATGGGTTTGAAGGGCTTTTTACTAAAAAAGAAGGGCAGTGGGATTGTAGTACTTGTTCTGTGAAGAATGAACGTTCTTCACCAGCCTGTGTAGCCTGCCAAGCACCAAATCCATCTGGTAAGCCTGCTGGTGATGCTTTGCCAGCTCCTACTTTTGGCTTGAAAAGTAAATTACCTGAACTTGATGGAGGACAGTTGGGAACAGGCTTTAAGTTTGGTCTTGAGCAAGGCAAGACACCATCATTTACATTCCAGATTTCTTCTGATACTGAATCTAAGTCTACAAAGGAAGGATTTAACTTTTCAATGCAAGTGCCTCCAGGTGGATTTAAGTTTGGGATACAGGAACCTAATAAAAATACCACTAAGAAAGAAGAGCCATCCAAAGAGTGTACAACTGGCTTCTTAAAAAGCACTGAAGAAAAAGACAAAAAGGAACTGCCTTCAGATAGTGGAATTGGATTTCAGTTTCAAGAAACAGCAGACAAGGAGAAAGGTGACTTTGTTTTTGGGCAAAATAGCAGCACTTCTACTTTTGCTGAGCTTGCAAAAAGTACTCCTAAGGAAGGCTTTCAATTTGGCAAAAAGGACCCTAACTTCAAAGGCTTTTCAGGTGCAGGTGAAAAGCTGTTTTCTACACAGAATTCTAAAATCGATCACAAAGCAAACACATCTGCTGACCTTGGTGAGAAGGATGATGATGTGTATAAGACAGAGGACAGTGATGATATCCATTTTGAACCTATAGTTCAGATGCCTGAAAAAATAGAACCATTTACAGGGGAGGAAGATGAGAAAGTGTTATACTCCCAAAGAGTAAAGTTGTTCAGGTTTGATCCAGAAACAAGCCAGTGGAAAGAACGTGGGGTGGGCAACCTGAAGATTCTTAAAAATGAAGTTAATGGCAAAGTACGAATATTGATGCGTCGTGAACAGGTACTGAAGGTGTGTGCAAATCACTGGATAACAACAACAATGAACTTGAAACAGCTCTCTGGCTCAGACAAAGCATGGATGTGGATGGCCAGTGACTTCTCTGATGGTGATGCAAAGTTAGAACAACTGGCAGCAAAATTCAAGACACCAGAGCAGGCTGAGGAGTTCAAACAGAAGTTTGAAGAATGTCAGAGGCTACTGCTAGACATACCACTGCAGACACCCCATAAACTGGTTGATACAGGTAGGACAGCTCAGCTTATACAGAAAGCAGAAGAAATGAAGTGTGGCTTAAAAGATCTCAAAACTTTTTTGACAGATGACAAAACTAAACTGTCAGAAGAGGAAAATGTCAACTCTGTTAGTGCCAGCAGTACTTCTGATCTGGTTATAAAGCCACATGCTGAAAGTACTGGCCCTACTCTGGAATGGGATAACTATGACTTGCGTGAAGAAGCATTGGATGATAGTGTAAGTAGCTCTGTATATGCAACACCTCTTGCAAGTAGCCCTGTAAGGAAAAATCTGTTTAGATTTGGAGAGTCTACCACTGGTTTTAGTTTCAGCTTTAAATCTGCCTTGAGCCCATGCAAATCTCCTGCCAAACAGAATCAAAGTAGAACATCGGTAGGCACAGACGAAGATTCTGATGTTACTCAAGAAGAAGAGAGAGATGGACAGTACTTTGAACCTGTGGTACCTCTGCCTGATCTCGTGGAAGTGACCAGTGGTGAGGAAAATGAGCAAGTTGTCTTCAGTCACAGAGCTAAGCTCTACAGATATGACAAGGATGCAAATCAGTGGAAAGAGAGAGGTATTGGGGATATCAAGATATTGCAGAATTACGACAACAAACAAGTGCGTATAGTAATGAGAAGGGACCAGGTACTAAAACTCTGTGCCAATCATAGAATAACACCAGATATGAATTTGCAGCAGATGAAAGGATCTGATAGAGCATGGGTGTGGACTGCATGTGACTTTGCAGACGGTGAACGGAAAGTAGAACTTCTAGCTGTGCGATTCAAGCTGCAAGATGTTGCAGACTCGTTTAAGCAAACTTTTGATGAAGCAAAGCATGCCCAAGAGAGAGAGACACTGATAACACCTCTTTCTTCTCGTGCCAATACACCAAAGGAATCTCCATGTGGTAAAAACGCTGTAGCTGTGCTAGAAGAAACGACCAGAGAAAGAACTGACCTCAGTCATGGTGATGATACTTCTGATGTAACTGTAGAGGCTGCAGAGGTATCAAACACTTCTGAAACAGCAACAAAAACAGTGGTTTCTCCTCCAAAGTTTGTATTTGGATCTGATTCAGTCAAGAGCATTTTCAGTAATGAAAAGTCAAAGACATTCACGTTTGGAAATACTTCAGCCACTGGTTCTCTCTTTGGCTTCAGCTTTAATCCTCCAAAAAAAAGTGAAAGCCCTATTCCAGCATCTCAGAACACAGCACAAAAAGAATCGGAAGTCTCTGAACCACCAAAAAGCTCTAATGCTACTCAGAAGCCTGTAGACAGCAAGGTAGACAACTTTCCTACTACAACACAAGATGGTCCCTCTAACTTCTCATTTAGAATTCTGGAAAAAGGTGAGTGTCAATTGAAGTAGTTAATTTATTCAACCTCAGAATTTACTAAGCTGTGTTATAAGCTCTGTGCTATTCATTACTCTTTATTCTCTCGAATACATAGCTTCTTTTAGTTCTAATGCAGGTATCCATATGTTCTCCAGAGTTTCAACTAAAGGAGGGAATTTTAAGTCATAAGTATTTTCATATAAAAATGGAAGTGTGTAATGCAGGATGGAGTTTTCTTTACTGAGAACAGGGATTTCAGGTAGGGAGCTGTAACTCTGAAGTGCTGTATCTGAATCTTGGATTTAAATGCTCGAAATATCCGTGTGCTCGCTTTCTGAGACTTGAATAGATGGTTGACTTGTAGGTACCTGAGCCTTTGCTCTGAGTTGTAAAGTGTGAGAACTGCTAATGTATGCTTCAGTTAAAATTCTAATTATCCCCATGATTGAGCAGGTGGCTATTCTAAAATACTCTGTACCTTTGTTTCAAGTCTTAAATATTGGCGTCTGCAATTTCAGTTGTGTAGCTTAAAACCAGATGTTAGCCTACTTCCTTAGCCTGAGAAGAGATCATGTGATGCATCCTCAGTTACACAGTTTGTCACAGTCTGAAAAGATGTGCTTACAGAAGTTGTGGCTGTTAGATGACCATTATCATGTGCTGAAGTGTCTTTGTGAGAAGGATGAGATGTCTCAGAATTAGGAACGTGTACTGTCTGTTTATTAGCTACAGTGACATGGTAGAAGATGGTAACTGCAAGTCTATTCACATGGGTTGGATACGCTTGTGTAGAATTAACAGCTGAAATTTCCTGCTGTGAAGTATGACTGTGGAATACTTACCAGACATAGATAAGTCTGTTTTATGCTTTGAAAATTCCAGGTAAACACTTATATACAAACAATTTATTTTTTTAGGATTTAATTTTAGCCTTTTTAAATCTAATCCAATGGCCTTTTGGACAAGCACATCCTCCTTGCAACCCGATAGTAAAGGTATTTACATACTGCACTGAATGTGTGATAAAAACACTCTAGCAGGCATGGACAGTAACCCAGCTGTGTCAAAGCAGTTGGCTCAGTAATCCTTATGATTAACATGCATGCTGAAGGAGAGAACTTAAAATTGTGTGTCTGGCTACTGTATTTGTCCTGTAAAAGAATGTCTGTAGTCCTTAGTATGTTTACATGAGGCAGCACAATGGATGGCCCTGTTTAAGCTTTTGGCTTCTGTTTACCTTGCTTTCTGAGGGTAGCTGTCTTGCACTTCTCCATCACACTTTTGCTAAGTGTACACACTGAATCTGTTAAATTGCTCTTTTCTAGAGAAATGGAATTGTGTTATTTTCAGAGAATGTCTCCTAGTGCCTGAGGTCTTGTACTCCATGTCAGTGAAATATGCCTGAAGATCTTGAGATAGGTTTTCCATTAAAACACTTAACTGTATTTAGCCTCTATGGAAATGTTCAGTTCAGTTTCCTGATTTTCATTGTTAACTGCTTCAGTTAACACTAACAGTGTTAAGTGTCTTAAAAACAAGAAGTGCACAGAAATGAGAAAGCTAACTCCTTAGCTACTGCTTATGTGTTTATTAAATGTATAATTTGAAGTCCACCTTAGCGGGTTAGACAACTCTTGCTGAGTAACTGATTTGTTTACAATCAGGACCTGTAAACTAAACCGTTACAGCTTATAGTTTGATTATAAGGCATTGTAAGATGTTGCTAGTGGTGCTTCTGGCAAGTATACTTGCTGTAAGTATACTCAGCTTATGCAGTTCAACAGTATTTTAATTTTAAATAGCAAACTTTTAGTCTGCATAAGACAGTCTTCTAGTGTTAGTGTCTTGCATTGTTTAGAAGTTTCAAAATGTCATTCCAAATGCCATTTTCCCAGAGTTGTATTTCTGGAGAAGCTGTTCTTATTTAAACAGTGAACTCCTCTATATACTATTTAAAAATCACCTCTTCTATGTTTTTAGGCATCCCTATGCTGTCTGCACATTGTTTATTAACAATTCAATTCTATTTTCATCATTTGATGTCCGTAATGTGAAGTGATTAAGCATTCTATGCTGATGCATACATGCAAGAACTATTCCAACCTCAAATTGATCTTGGTTTTATATTGGGGGTGTACGGTGAGGTGGATTTGTTTTAAACAAAAAAGGTATGTCTCCCTGGTGCTTCAGGCTGTTCTTTACTTTTACTCTTCTGATAATTAGGTTATGATTATATATTCAGTGATTTATATACAGTTGATAATTGTCTTCAGGGTAAGTTCTTGGCAGCTTTGTTTTGAGCTCTGACTTAGTAATAAAGGATTTTGAGAAGTCCTTTCTAAATAAGGTTTTCAAGCCTACCCAATACAAATATAGTATGAGGCTTTCTTATGGTGCATGTCCTTTGGGGAGAGGCTTCTGAGTTGTGCTAGAGCAACACTCAAAAAAGAATTAGTCTCAGAGTAGTTCTGAACCTCCATGCAAAAAGCATTTGTTTTTCTCAGGTCAGATCATGAGCTTTTTATGAGTGCTTGTCCTGGTTTCAGCTGGGATAGAGCTGGTACAGTGCTATGTTTTGGATTCAGTATGAGAATAATGCTGATAACACTGCTTTGGCTGCTGCTATGTAGTGCTTACCCTAAGTCAAGGACTCTTTGTGTCATGCTGTGCCAGTGAGGAGGTGCACAAAAAAAGCTGGGAGGGAGCATTGCTGACACAGGTGACTCGAACTGCCCAAAGGGATTTTCCACATCATGCCCGGTATATAAACTAGGGGAGTTACTGGCAATATCGGGGTGCAGGGATGGGCTCTGTCATGAGTCAGCGGGTGCTGAGCAGAGGTATTGCAAGTCACTTGTTTTTCCTTGGGTTTTACTTTGTCTTTTATTATTATTATTTATTGTTATTATATTTTACTTCTGTTTCAGTTATTAGTGTTCTTAACCTACAAGTTCCACTTGTGATTCTCCTCCCTATTCTGCCATGGTGGGGGATGTGAGCGAGCAGCTCTGCGGTGCTTAGTTGCCAGCTGGGGTTAAGCTTCAACAGTGCTTTACAAGTTTGAGTCGTGTTAGTTGCATGTTACTGTAGCTGCTACATGCATTAGGATTTAAACTTTCTGGTGTTTTTTTTTCTTATATCCAGAAGGTAATCACTGATAAATGCATGAGAAAAATATCACTATTGTGTCTAGCTAGAGATAGTGAGGCCTACCTGGTCTTAATGTCAGTTAAAATAAAAGCAAAAATACAATACACAGTTGAAAATTTTTGTGCATGATATTGCCCTTAATTTTGTTTCTTTCATATGCTAATGATGTTTTGGGTGAATATTTTCCCCCAAAGTAGAAAGTTCTATTATCCTAAAACCAACAGTCTTTTCAGAATATGTTGTACGTGTGCATGGCTCTTCGTTTTCATGGCTGCCTCTGAAGATGTATTTAAGCTGTTTGCAGCAGTAATCTTTGTTGAACTCTTTGTCACTTTGAGTGGATGTTTGGAACACTAGAATCTTAGTCCGGTGTTTCATCTGTCAGTTTCATGGAGAACTCAATTACTAATCTGAAGTGACTTTTCAACCTATTTCTCTTATGCAGCTATTTGCACAAAGGCTACTGAAAGAAACTGCACGATAACTCTTTGAGAATGCTGTTTGTCAAACGGGATCAGCAGTGAGGGTGGTAAAACACTGGAACAGAATCATCTGTTGCTAGGGTCTTCTAGCTAGCTTCCTACTGCTCAAATTAAAGGAAACACACACTTTTACTGACTACCTGACTGACTTAGAAGAAGTTTTTTGTTGTCAAAAACAAATTTTTGAAAATTTTCTAATCCTAAGGAAAGCTGGGGTTTTTTTTTGCTGTAAGACTAAATATTTTACACTTAAACCTCTAGTGAAGTTGGTGGAAATTTACTCAGTCCATTTAAGACATCTGCTTAACTAATCTGACAGAATAAAAAACATGATAATATGCAGGATACCTGCATATCTTTATAACATGGTACTAGATGTGCTTCTGATTCTTGCATCAGCTGGGGTGAGTTTTTTGTATAACATTCTGAGAAAATGCATGAAAATATCTATAGCCTGCTGTTGTGATATGAACATAAATTTGCTGTTCAAGAGTTTTATCATATTATCTGCTTTCTACAGGCTCAGAAAAGCCTGTAGACCTAAAAAAAAAAACCAACCCAAAACAAACAAACAAAAAAAAACCCCAAAACACAAAAAACGGAGTAAAAAGGATTACGTTACAAGACTGTATGTCCTGGTAATGGGTTTGAGCTACAGCCTGATGTATGAAAATGCCTGAAATGATTAATTTGTAATCAAAGCGAGAGTCAGTTAGAGCAGAGGGGGGCAGAGGAAACACTTTGAAAAAAGACATGTTTGAATCAGTACTTGGGATTTTGCTTTTACTATTCTTTATATTGCTCTTAATCTACTGGCAGATACTAGTGAGACAACTGCTTTTAAAAAGCAGACTTATTTTAGTGTGTCATTGGCATCAGAGGATTAAGGGACATGTCTGTAAACATTACATGTCTCTTCTGTCCTTGTCTCCTCCTGCAATGATGATTGTTAAATTGTATGCTCAGGAAAATCAGTGTTTTTCAGGAACTGATTTCTAGCTTAAGATGTGGGTTTCCACTGACTATATTGTGCTACAGACTTATCAAATTTTTTTTTTTAATGAAAAGCACAGTGAGCTTTTGAGACCACCCTTTTTTATTCTGCTGACTAGTTTAACTCAAATCTGGATAACATGAACATATAGGCTGAGGTACTAAAGCAATCATACTGTTCTTAGAAACAGCTGATGTGTGGCTACTGAGGTGCTTATGGGGTTATTCTTATAAACAAGTTTTGTTTTTCACACTTTTATCCCTAAACTTGTCATCTCAAATCAAGACTAAAACCTAAACAAACAGAAGCCCAACCAAACCATAGATAATACTTAAATTCCATTCTCTCATAATAAACTCAAATATTTATTTCCAAAGCTGTCTGCTTGTCCTTATAGCCATATTTTTATCTGCAACTTGCTCTAGGCTTTACTTTCAACTTTAACCTTTGATTATGCACTGTTCTCAGTACCAGTGGGATGGGCACTGTATTGTAGAAGGAGAGAGGGTAAAAAGCTATATAATAAAATTGATAGTGATATTTGTCCTTGCTAGAAAAGCTAGCTAAATAGGCTGAAAGCAGTATTTTCTGTTGTTCAACAAAGTGAAATTAGAAATTACTTTACTTTTGTAACAAAAGTTTCAGCAACACCTATTATGGTAAACTGAGATTAGCTAATAAAAAGCATAGATTTCCCATAGGTAACCTGAAACAAGCTCTATTCAGTTGCTGTTTGTTTTCTAGAACTTAAAGCACTTTTAAGCAATGCAATAGGACATGTACACAACTTCCCTTTTTTCCTTTCTCATGTCTGAAGTTTACATGTTTACCTCTATATAACACCTCTGTCCTTCTTCTCCATTGCCATATTTTATTTGACATGAGAACTTCATTAAATAATCCTTGTAACAATATAAAGATGCAGAAGCATTTCTGTTCAAATACTTGAATTCCAAAGGCAGTAGAACAGGATGTAGTTGGGCATGCACATTAAGCTTTCTTGAGTGTTAACAGTATGTTCTGTCTTGGTATCCTGGAACTTCAATTTTGTTTCCTGTGGATCAACAGAAAATATGTAGGCACTTAGAATTAATTCAATTCTGTAATAATGGGGGGGGTTAATGTTATTTCCCGCTCTGAAATTATTCAGTGGTCAATTTAATGGTTTGTTCAATTTCTGTAAAAGCTGAGAAGACAACAGTGCCAGAAGACGATCTTTCATCTGATGAGGTTGTAATAGTTTACGAGTTAACACCTACCCCTGAACAGAGAGCTCTCGCTGACTTTCTCAAGCTCCCTTCAACATTCTTCTGTTACAAGAATAAGCCTGGATATGTGAGTGATGAGGATGATGGTAAGGAGTGCCAAAGTGCACAAAATTACACTTGTATTACCTTTTTTTGAGGAAAGGATGCAATACACTGCACTGGTGCAGCCCAACCTTGAGCTTTGCATGCAGTTTCGGGTGCCTTGGTGTAAGAAGGATATCAAAGTGCTGGAGGGCTGACCAAGATGGTGAAAGGCCTTTCACCCAGACTCAGGAAAAGCAGCTGAGGTCACTTAGTTTGTTCAGCTTGAAGAAGACAAAGCTTGAGGGGTGACCTCATCACAATCTGCAGTTTCCTCAGGGATGGCAATAGCAGAGGAAGTGCTGATCTCTGTCTGGTGGGCAGTAATGGAACATGAGGAAATGGAATAAAGCTGTCAGGGGAGAGAGGTCGGGCACTAGAACAGGTTCCCAGGACAGTTAAAGCACCAAGCCTGTCCCAGTTCAAGCAGCATCTGGACAATGTGCTTAGTCACAGGGGTGGGTTTTAGGCAGTCCTGCAAGGAGCAGAGAGCTGCTTACTGGTGATCCCTATGTGTCCCTTCCAACTTGAGATACTTTGTGAATGCTCTTGGAACCATTAGACACTCAAATACGTTTGTTTGGACCAATGGGAATTAATCTTGTCAACATCCTTATGGCCAAAGATGTACCTTCAGGTCTTCAAAACAGCATAGTACAATTCGTCTTGGTGTGTTATGGGTGTTCATGAGTGTCAATAAGGCAGTTGGTTAGGTAAGACTGAATAATCAGATATTTGAGACTTACTGCAGTGAGTATTTTGAGTCTTTATTAAAAATGAACAAGCTCAAGTTCCCTAAATGCTAGACTAATGACTTTTCCTCTAAAACAAATTCTGAATGCTAAAACCGAACTTCTTTTATGTCAAATCTTATCAAATGCAACTAAATTAGTCTTGATTTATTCAGCAACAAATATGTTAAATGGAGGTTCTGAAGCATTGTATTCAACAGAAAATTGGAGAAGACAAACCTGCTTTCACAAGTATCTGAGCTCACAAGTTTTTATGTAAAAGGTCTTCAGTCGTCTTTCACAAATCTATGTAGTGGTACTCTTAATAAAATCACTCAGTAAGAAATGTGTTTTCTGAAAACAAAACCTGTGCCATGTATCTGTAACAGTTTAGGCTGAGAAAAATGTTAGAGCACACTCAAGCACAGGCATGCAAAACTAGAAGTGAAAGCTTACCTGTTGTTTTTTGGAACCCTTAAAACATAAGCAAAAAATATGCATGCTTGCTAGGCTTGTAAATTGAAAGGGTTTAGCAGACTTCTCTGACTTAGAGGGTGCCTGAGAACTTCTGCTTTTTTCCTGTGTTTAAGATGAAGACTATGAAACAGCTGTTAAGAAACTTAATGGAAGACTATATCCCAGTGATTCAGAAGAGAAAAAGAAACAGCAAGATCCTGTAAGAGGTATGTCTTAAGAAATTTTAAGTATTGTACTTTATGTACTGAAACATAGACTGAATCTGAAGGACACATGGGCAGAGATTAATTTTGTGTTTCCTGAGATAGTTTTTAGAAGCACTGATGCTGGGAGCAGAAAAGCTGCATATCAAAGTACAGCTTTTAAGCTCAGTATGCGAAACTGTTAGTTTGCAGTAAAGTGGTACCTGAATGAGAAATGTTCATGTCAGGTGATCTCTAAACAAGAGTATCAAAGTCTTTTCCTACCTTGAGGTTCTAGTGAATATAAAAAATTCAGCTTGGCATGATCCAGTTCAAGACAAAGGTTCTTTACATCTTTGAATACTTGCTTCTTCTGCAGATAATGCGTTTAAGCTTGTGAATTAATATTGCTCAAAAAAAAATATTAGACTTTGTACTAAAAATACAGATGTAGAAGACTTGCTTATATTTATGTCAGCTTTTGCTGTGCCTCAGACTTCAGTGTTGTATAACTGAAAATCTGAGCAGATAGTTCTAGAAATTAAGTTTGGGGAATTTTTTTGAGGATATATGCTACAAGGGTGTATATATTGAGCCATCTGAAATATGAGGACATGTTGAAGGACCTGTTGAAGGAAGCTGTTATTCATGGTAGGCTGCAAGATTGAACTCTTCATCATTGCGTGGAAATTCCCTGGTAGCAATAGAGAACTACTTATGTTTCCAATTCTAGTCACCCCAAGTTAAGTTAGTTTGCCTTTACTTCCGTTGTTTAAACAGTAATGCTGTTTCAAAAACTCTCAACATCTGTCTTCAAGTTGCCCTGGCTATCATGAGGTTAATTTGCAGTATAGGTGCCAGAGATTAAAATAAATAACAGCTAAATACTGAAATATTTTCCACTGATTTTCACTCTTTACAGTAGGCATTGCAGGAAAAAGTGAATTCAGCAGTGAAAGAAAATGTGCTGCTACTTGGGAAAAGAAACCAACTCCAGAGGAGAACGCTGAAGCAGAAGCTCAGCAGGTTCCTTCTACATCTGTCTGTGATGTCAACAGTGATACTGAACATAACAGTCCAGAAGACTTAAAGTCAGAAGCTAAAATTCAAGAAATGAAAGTAAGAACTAAATCTTTACTAAATTTCTTGTTACTAAACTTGTACAATTACTTCATATAAGCATGAGACATCAGTTTTCCCCTTGTGAGATCTAAAATGCCCAGTGGGGAAAAACTTTGAGTCTTCTGTGGCTGTCCCTGATGCCAACACTGAAACAGAAAGCTTAGAGCTTAAATTCTTTCAAAAGGGAAAGAATTAGTTAAGTGTTCTTATAAACTGCTTTGGCTAGTAATATTGCTCCTACTGTATACATAAGAACTAATTGATTTCATGAAGTCACAGTATTCTTTTTAAAGTTTACTACTTCCCAGATACCTCAGTCTCTTGTCAAGTTAACCTCCTTGTATGTTAAGTGTAATGAGAAACTTCCGAAAGCTTCCAATAACTTTTCTTGGTGTTCTTTTTTATTTTCTCATACATCTGTACTTAGTCTCTGGAGAGATGGTTTGTGCCCTAGGCTCTTCTAGCTTACTTGCCTGTTATGTTACTTTTTTTATTAGTTGCAGGAGAATGAGGTTGCAAGCACAAGTGACGTAGTCTGTACCAGTAGTGAAGAAATGCCTACTCCATCAATCGATGAGGTGACAGTATTGGTCCAGTCACCTACCAGCAGTGAAGAACCAGATTCCAGTGCAGAAACACTGCAAGTATCGCAGACTTCATCCCGAACTGATGACACACCTGTAGACTTGTCAACTAAAAAGAGTGATTCAGAATGTTCTGAGTCAACACAAGGTAAGGTCAAAGGTGTGTTCTGGGGCATTTTTGTTGTATGATTTTTTTGTAGATTAGTTTATCTAATTTAGTTGCTGTCTTGGGAAGAAGTAGTACTAATGCTGAATTAGAAGCATAAGTACCAATCTAGTAAAAACGTGTCTGGGGATTAAAATAATTTAATCAAAATTTTACTGTGTTCAAATTCACTACTACAGAACAGTGCTAGTGTCTGCTGTGTAATTTATGAGATGTACTTTCATTAGTTCAGTGTTAAATACCACATGAATACTTATTAGAGCTCTGTGGATCTGCGCAGAAGTAGAATGCTGAAACTCTGTCTTGACCCCTTATTTTAAGCCATAATAAACTGTCATTGACATACTTCACACGAACTTAAATTTATCAGATAATAAAAATACTGTAGACACTTCTCCAATATATTCTTGTGTGAATACATAAATGCATTTTCTTTAAGAAAGTAGAGAAAAACTTTTGACTTTCCTCTCTTATTTGATAGGAAACAGAGTCATCTCATTTGGTTTTGGCAATACTGCAGGCCTGTCATTTGCAGATCTGGCTTCCAAAAGCTCTGGAGATTTTGCTTTTGGCTCAAAAGGTGAGTTGGACTAGTCTCTGAGACGCAGACCTCAGCTGGACTGCTGCTTGATACAATAAAACTTTTATGTACCGTATTTCTACTGATCTGTAGAAACAACAATTTTTTGCAAGTTTTTCTCAGGAAGAAAAAAATTACGCGAAGTTTAAAATGTAACTCTCTTAATTGTAGATAAAAACTTCAAGTGGGCAAATACAGGAGCAGCTGTGTTTGGAGACACTGCCCGTAAAGCAGATGAAGATGAAGGTGGTAGTGATGATGAGGTGGTACACAGTGATGATATCCACTTTGAGCCAATTGTGTCTTTACCAGAGGTAAGATGACTTGTGGAATATAAAACAACATTAAATAAGCATGTCTGCCTAACACTAGCTATGTAGAAACACCTGCTGTTTAAATCCTAGTACAGCATAGCACTGGGGAAGGGTCTGGTGTCTCAGTTACAATCTTAAACATTTATTTCTCTGCACTTCAGCTGAGTGCTGATCAGGTTGCAAATGTGTACACATAACTAATAAAAACTAAAACATTATATATAGCACAACTGAAGAACAGAAAGGGAAACTGGTTAATTGCTAGTGCCAATACAGTTCAGCTGTGGCTTTGTATCAAGACTTGTAGATTCAGTTCTGTGAAAGTCATAGCAACTTACAATTTTTACTCTAAGCTAGGCAAGATATTTCTAAGGATCCCTAAGCAAAAAGGTAAACAATTAAGTTCACCTGAAGGCTAAGGGAACTTTGTTACTTGGAAAATAAATTGTTTTTGAAGAAGTAGGAGAACCTTCAACTTTGAAGGTAGATTTACAACTTATGGAGTGAGGCTTCACACATTTACGTCTTGATTTGGTGCATAGTGTGCCTAATAACCATTCCTGACTTTTGATGCCTGTCATACTGTCTGGCCTTTCTATAAATAATATAATTCAACTATAGATTAGTAAAATTATTAAGCAAGGCAAATCATAGAATCAGATGGGTTGGAAAGGACCTCTGAGATGATCAAGTCCAACCCTTGATCCACTACCACCGCAGTTACTAGACTATGGCACTAAGTGCCACATCCAGTCTCTTCTTGAACATCTCCACCACCTCCCTGGGCAGTCCATTCCAGTGCCTGAATAGAGCATAAATAAACAGCATGCAGCATCCTTCAATTTGAACAGTTAATCTTATTTCTTTTGTAACATGGTATCAACCACCTACTTCAAAATTCAGTGTGCCTTTGCTCATCTGTGTGTCATATTATGACTTCTGTAACATTTTTCATCACATATTTCTCCAGTCCTCTCAAGTGTTCTTTATCTTTGGAAGATGTGCTAACTAAAGGAGGTTAGAGGCCATAATATTCATACAGAATGGGAAATATGTCTGTCAGGCCTGTTTGTTGGATTTGATATTTATTCCGTTCAAATGCAAATATCAAGTTCTTTAACAATGTTCAAAAGAACTCCCGCAATTGTAATAGTAACATCTTCCCTTCTCAGTATGCACATCATTCAGCAAACCTGAAACTTTCCTGGGAAACTTGCCAAAACCATATGCAGCATGGTGAAGGAGTATCACAGTGCTATAATTAATCTCAAAGAGTGGAATTCATTGGGCTTTTAAATTCTGAAAAGGCTGAATGTCACACTCACTTTAGTGTGATGAATGTTGTGTTGCAGAAGGGAACACATGGAATAATTTTCCACTATAATATGTCAGAATCATCATAACTGTATGTAATAACTATTTAATATCTCTGTAGGAAATCACAGATACTCATTCTACTGTGTTGGTTTTCTAGGTGGAGGTAAAATCTGGAGAAGAAGACGAAGAGATTCTCTTCAAAGAGAGGGCAAAACTCTACAGATGGGACAGGGATGCTACTCAGTGGAAGGAACGTGGTGTTGGAGAGATCAAGATCCTCTTCCATACCCAGAAGAAATACTATAGAGTCCTAATGAGAAGAGACCAAGTACTTAAAGTCTGTGCAAACCATGTAATCACCAAAGAAATGAACTTAGTGCCCTCTGATACATCAAACAATGCTTTAATTTGGACAGCCACAGATTATGCTGGTGAGTTTTGCAGGTGGTTTTTGGGTTTTTTCCTTAGTGGTCTGTAGTTTCTGTGGCTTTGTTTTTCCCTGGAGATTATTACAAGATGAAACTAAAGAAAACCTCTTTCTGGATTTATTTTCAGATGGTGAAGTAAAAGTTGAGCAACTTGCAGTCCGATTCAAAAGCCAAGAAATGGCTAATTCTTTCAAGAGGAGGTTTGAAGAATGCCAGTTAAGCTTGTCAGAACTACAGAAGGGGCACTTATCTCTGGCAGCAGGACTGTCAAAGGACACCAACCCTGTTGTGTATTTTGAAGTTTCTGCTGATGATGAACCTTTAGGACACATAACCATGGAGCTGTTTTCAAATATTGTCCCAAGAACTGCTGAAAATTTCAGAGCCTTGTGCACTGGAGAGAAAGGATTTGGATTCAAGAACTCCCGCTTTCACAGAATAGTCACCGACTTTGTGTGTCAGGTAAGCATAGTAGGGGGATTCTTGAGAAATGAGATGCATCTTGACTAAAGATAGCATTTAAAAAAATCACTTTTGCAGGATAGCACATTCTTATTGGCAGCATGGATCTGCTGTGCAGGATACTCTTTATCTGCCCTTTCCCTACAAGGAGATGAGAAATGGTGCAAGCAGCATATGCTTCCCTAAACCAGATGCTTACCCATGTCTGCCTGCTCCTTGTGATTCAGTGTTACCTAGCGGTGTCATGTCAGTGTGGAAATAAAAAATGGAGATAAAGAAATCCTCTTAAAACAGGCAAGGGTCCTGTTGCTGAACAGGAACACTAAGGAAAGTAGGTGTTCCCAAAACAACCATTCATTTTTCTCTCTGTGTAGAGAGGAGCTCACTTTCCAGGATTCTCTTACAGTTTAAGGTGCACTTTGTATTTCAGGTAACGTGTACTTGAAAACTGGTATTTCAAGTATTTAGATGTTCAGGTTTCCTTCTAAAAGAAGTCTTCTAGATCTGATTGTCATGCAGTGGCCTGTTCCTTAAAATACTTTAATTTTTCACCGTGAGTATCAGCCTGCAGTGCATCTGAACCCCCATGTAGACGGTGTTGGTTTTTCAACCTTGGTGTGTGTTCAGTAGCACTAGCAATTTCTTCATAAATGTGGAAGGCTTAGGAGATAAGTCATAGTTCAGATAGACCTTTCGTAGAATTCTCATGAAGAATTCATTGAGTTTTAGTGACTTGTAATGCGCAGAATGAACCAACTTCCATACACACTAAGCTAATGTTCTGGATGGTCACTACATCACTGAAGCTGAGGTATGTAGACAGCCTTCTACAAACTCAAAATTAGACAGTAATATATGAATGGCTTGTAACCAGAGTAAAATATTACCCTGCCTCTTGATTAGGTATCAGCTGTGCCTGAAGTTTTTGCAGAAGAGCCATTTCTAATAAGGACAGCAGCATTAGCTCTTCTAGGGTTTAAGCTTGTTTCAGGGTACTCCACATCTATAAGGAGCAGCCTTTCTTTTAAAATGGTTATCTGCACTATGTATGTGTGACAAAAAGTGAGCTTTTATCACATGAAATTAGTATATTCTAAGTTTGGTCTGCTTTGCCTAAACCTTCTCCAGGTACAGTGAGAGCTTTTCAATAAGAACTAAGGCTTTCCTTGAAAGATACAATACCATACATTATCACTACTGTGTGTAGTCAAATAATGAGTTAGAAAAACAGAAAGGAAATCAAATTGTTGGTTTGTGTTTTGGGACTTGTCAGTTAATGCTGTGCCCCCTTTTGTTTTGGTTTTGTTTTGCTTTGTTTTCTTAAGGGAGGAGATATAACTAACCATGATGGAACAGGTGGACGGTCAATTTATGGAACAGCATTTGAAGATGAGAATTTTGAAGTGAAACACACTGGTCCTGGATTGTTGTCAATGGCAAATAAGGGCAGGGATACAAATAATTCTCAGTTCTTCATAACACTTAAAAAAGCAGAACACTTGGACTTCAAGCATGTTGTATTTGGATTTGTGAAAGATGGAATGGATGTCGTGAAAAAGATTGAATCCTTTGGTTCTCCTACAGGGCTAGTAAATGCAAGAATTGTCATTACAGACTGTGGGCAAATATAGCATTACTTCTTTGAGTAAACAGATGTTTTAGTGGTATAAATCAGTACTTAGATGTTATTGACTAATTATTTCAGCTTCTTAAAATGGACACTTCTGATGTATAAATGTAAAATTACAGGTTATAGTTGGATTTTTTTATGTGTTCTAATTGATTTTTTTGCATGTTAAATAAAGTTCAGGCACTGGTATATTTCAGGTGTATTTGTGTTATCCTGACATATTTGTATTAAGTGTCAAATTTTAAAAATAAAACCCTAGTCTTGTTAAAATAAATGTCTTGTCTTCATTGTCTTCACTTTGGTTTGTTTAAAAAAAAAACACCTTGCATAATTTGCCTTCTTGCACTCATGAAGCTCTCTTGAATGTGCAAATTGTAGATGCAAATCGCTGGACAGTACACTGAAGTCCTTTGGAAGTTAATGGACATTCCAATGTGCAGAATGCAAGCTGTAGCAGGTGGATGGTTATTCATGCTCTCTGGATATTCTCAATATCACCTCAGTATTTAAGAGAGCATAGTTACTAAATGTATTGATCAATGTTTTGCTAGAGAAGTATACTAAAAGACTTGATTTAACAGAAAACATCTACTAAACATTGGGATATTACCTGAAATGCTGTAGTATAACCCACTGCTACTACTCTGCTGACTCTGCTCAGTGTTTATTAACTTCTCAGACCTCACTGCAGGCTCTAGCTTCTAAGCACTGGTATCTTGAAAAACTTTCCCACTCAATAGTGAGTATGCATGGATAAATGTGGGGCTTAGTTAAACTGATACTCCACAGTTCAGTGTTGGCATTATCAAGGGGTTTTTTCCCCCAGGTAATTCATTTGTCATTGTGATCTGTAAATTGGAAGTGTGTGACTTGTATATTCAGCTTTAAGTTTATTTGGATTTTTATTTATTTTTACAGGATGGTAGCAGTACTTCTTCATGACCTTATCACTGTCATCAACTATGTGAAGGAGGTTGTAGCAAGGTGGGGGTTGGCCTCTCCTCTCAGGCAATAGGTGACAGGATGACAGGACATAGTCTTAAGATGTACTGGGGCAGGCTTAGGTTGGACATGAATTCTTCACAGAAAGGGTGGTTAAACATTGGAATGGGCTGCCCAGGGACTGGTGGAGTCAGCCTCTCGGAAGTGTTTAAGGAAGGACAGTATGTGTCACTTAATGCCAGGGTCTGGTTGATGTGGTGGTGTTCGGTCACATCATTCGACTCGATGATCAGAGGTCTTTTCCAGCCTTTAGTGATTCTGTGATTCCCTGAAGGTCCCATAAAACCACTAGACTGTAAGGAACCATCGCTTTGCCTGAACCCGCGGGAGCAAAGCGCGCTGTCCCGGGGCTGTGCCCGGCCCCCGCCGCCGCATGCGCAGTCGCTGCCTCAGCCCGGCTCTTCCCGCTCT
>VYXB01006910.1:388388-408800 GCA_013397135.1 Pachyramphus minor | reverse complement strand
AACATATTTGCCTCTTTACATTAGTATGAGGTTCACGTTTATATATTGAAGAAAAACCCACTTCCTTTTCAAAGCTAGTAGTTTGTAGTAGGAATTCTGTCACCAGGAGTTGTAACTGTTAAACAAGTAAGTCGTAACATACATTTTCCATGAAAATTCCTACTAGATTACAGTGATTTTGTGTTTTCTTATAGGGTTGCCTCTTGGGAGCACTGCATACCAAATGTAAAAGTGGAAGCTCCCTAGTATACAAAGGTAATACCAAGCAATGGTGCTTTGATCTTTTTCAGGGAAAATATGTATCATTCCTACATTTATTTAATATAGTTTTATATTTTCTCATTTTAAATAGGTAGATATACTTGATCAGGGAGTTGTGATACTTGGGAGCCAGCCTGGGAATGTTAACATTGGAGTAAAGAGCACAAAGGATACTTTAGAACAGCCTATTTTTGTTTAAGGCCTGCTTGACGGGATTGGTAGCAGTCTGCCTCATAATGCATATATTTAGCTTTAATTTAAAGATACATAAATGGTTAATATTTAAAATTATTTGGGCCTCTTGAGAAACACATTGCTGGTGCATGTGAACAGCAGACTAAAACAATTTATTTTTCAGACTTTAGTTACACAAAAACTAGTGTATGCAGGCAAGCTCTTAAAATGTCAGACAGATCTGGTGTGAATGCTAAATAATTCTTACTATAGCTTAAGCTGTTACAATTCTTAATTTGTCAGGCTGCATCAGTGGTGGTTTTGGTTCTTAAACTTGCATGATTATGTGGCAAGCACTCCTAGTAAGCCCTTGTTGATTTCTTAATGTCAACTTCTCAAATGCAAAATAAAATTGTTACAATTTTATGTATTGCAGGTGACATGGACTGCGCACTGGAAAACACGGCTATTTCTTTGTCAAGTTGTTCTTTAGAGTCAGAATTTACTGCAACTGGAAGAGAGAACAGCATCAGGTCTAGTGATTTCCTAAAAAGTTTTAAAGACTGGGATTGGTAGGAGGTGTTTTCAGTTCTCCTTTATCATTTATTTCCTCTCATCATGGAGATAAACCATGAGTAAATAATATATTTGGACTGTGCAAAAGCTGTTTTAAGGTTCTTGTTTTCTTGAGTAAAGACTTGTTTGTGCCCAACTTATGAGATAATGTGGATGTTGATTTTGATGAGCAGTACTGTCTCACTTTCTAGTCTGATCTGTGCATGTTGAAATTGCTGATGTGATACAGAGATGGTAAAAATTGAACTAGGTGATAAAAAATGAACTAGAAGAAAAAAGGCGGAAAGCAAATAGCCCAGACTGATAAGCAGATTCATGGTTTTTTAGAGATAATTTGATTCCAAAAGCCGAAAAATTACTTCTCAGAGGTTTTTTACACCAAATATGAAAAATATAATTTAAAACGGGGGCATTTATTTTTAGTTCTCTGGGGATTTGGTTGTTTGTGATGAGAGAAGAGCGTTGGTTTTACCTGTTGTATACACGTGCTTACATCATGAAAGTCCTAGTTACTGCTACTACTTTAAGGCAGCAATACTACTAATTGCAGTGGTTAGTCTTGTGAGTAATAATGTCTTCCATCCAAATGATTTAACTCAGCCATTTGTTATTAGTCAAATGTCAAAGTTGTACATTGAGCAATGTTTGCCTTTTTATACAGCCTTCTCTCAGTGCTCAGTTATGTAGCGTGTTAGAAAGGAACTGAGTAATTTAAAACTAGTGCTTTTTTGTATTTTTAGTTTTGATGATGAGCAAGATTCTTTTTGTGATTCAAATGGTCTAGAAATAGAAGAAAAGTCCATTATTTGCTCTGAAACTGATGCAATTCAAAATACAGCTATATACATGGAAACAGGTAATAAATATTTAATTTTACATATTCTTGCAACTTTGTGTGAAATATAATGTGACTTTAAAAACTTTCTATTAAATGTATTGCTGTTCAATTCAGAACTACAATAATCAACTAAAATGTATTTTAAGGTGGGGGGATTTAACCTTTCACTTAAGTATGAATAATTCCTTTAGACTTATTTTAGGAAGTCCAGACATACTTGAAGCAATACTAACATAAATTTTTAAAAAAAGAGACCAACCTTTTATGAAACTGGTTGCCAGCTGACTTTATAATATAAATAAAGAAACAAGTTGGGTTTGGGATTTTTCTTTGTGTTTGTTTTGCTTTATTTTGTTTTAAGTAGCTAGCTACATTAACAAAAAATGTCACTCTGTTAGTCAGATGTTTTGTGTCACTCTAAGGATGGAAAAAGTAGGAATGGGTAATGTTACCTTTTGTTCAGCTAATACAGGAAATTCTAGCTACAATGTTGTAGCAGGGACCAGGTGGCATTCATTCACTGAAAATGTTTGAAAATGCAAGTAGAGGAGTTTGTGAATCAGTGTAGCCCTCTCTTGTGGAGAGTTTTAGGTTTAGAAGAACATTGATGTATTCTTTTGAAAGTGTATGTGAAAGAGTGGAAACAGACAGACAACCAACCCCAAAGTGGCTAAAAGGAATCTCAGAAGCCAGGCGGAACAGATCAGTGGAGCTGCCAATGGAGACGCTTTAATAGGTAAAGCAAAAGCCACGCACTCCAACAAAGCAGAACAAGGAATTCATCCACCACTTCCCGTGGGCAGGCAGGTATTCAGCTACCTGCAGGAAAGCTGGGCTCCACCACATGTGATGGTGACTTGGGAAGACAAACACCAGCCCACTGAATGTCCCTGCCTTCCTCCTTCTTCCCCTGGCTTTATATGCTGAGCATGACACCATATGGTGTTGGGGTCAGCTGTCCTGGCTGTGTCCCAAGTCCTTGTGCACCCCCAGCCCCCTCACTGGTGGGGTGGGGTGAGAGGCAGAAAAGGCCTTGGTGCTGTGCAAGCCCTGCTCAGCAATAGCTAAAACGTCCCTGAGGTATCAACACTGTTTCCAGAAGAAATCCAAACCATAGCTCCACACTGACTGCTGTGAAGAAAACTGCCTCTATCCCAGCCGAAACCCAGCAAAGTACCAAATTAGTATTTCCGATACTGTTACCAAGGTAATCTTATCCTGGTGTGGTACTTCTGTGCAGTTGACCTTGCAAGATGTCTCTCCCCAGAAAGATCCTAGTACTTCCCTTCAGTTATCTGTGAACTTTATCCATTTGACTATTTGTGAAATCCAACTGTTCCTCATTGTGCCATCTGCAGCTTTCATTAGCTCCTTACACTGTATCTGTCATGTCAAACAGTTTCTTATGTGATGTCCAGTAGTTTCTTAAGTCTTCTGTTGTTAACTTAGGTGTCAGCCTAAGGTCTAGTCAGCAGCAAATCATTTGCCTGAAGCACTTACAAAAATAATAGATTTTGGCAACACAATGACTTAATCTGTGCATAGATTCTATACATATATCTCTGGGATTTCTGTATTGCAGTGGAGGGCACAGTTTTACTTATAGAACTCCATTGATTCCTGATCAGTTCAAACAAATTGTGGAACACTGCTTTGAGCAATTCTCCATAATTCTTTATTTACTTTCACATTTTGATACATCTTGCTTTATACTTGTTACTCTATTCCTAAAATATATTTTTGCTGGTTTTATACAACAGTCATATAATTATTTAGCTAGGACTAATTTTTTGATGTAAAATGTTTTTGTTCCTGTCCACAGGCCATACCTTACCATCTCATTTGGCTGCAAATACACAAGAAAATAGTGAGCAAAATATTGGCAGTGGTTTGTTAAAGAAAATTTTGAGGGGAACTGATGCTCAGGCATGCAATAGCCAAGGCTTAATACCACCTCAGATCGGTCAAATTTATGATGAATTATTTGTCATACATCAGAAACTCCAGGTAGGAACTGGAATCACCTTAAAATTTTTGTTGAATAATGTTATTTAGATTCTTACTTTTGATAAAGAAATCAGAAATTACTTACATAATAAAACTTATATATTAAAGCTATTAGTGCTATTACTTTATACTAATCACAATTATTTACGTACTAAACCTCTGTCTTCATATGTCTCTTTCCCTAAATTAATTCACTGATTTGGTAATGGTGCTTTGACTTGGATTGTGAGTAGGTTGGGGCTAGGTGGGTAGATTCAGCTTGAGGGAGTTTGAACACAGTGCTTCTACTGTCCACGGGGTGGACATGGAGGGAAGCACCCACAACTGTTGCTTCTCTTGAGAGCATCTAAAACTGTTCTCCTGACTCTATGCATTCCAGAGCACTTGCCTTCGTGGCCTCCTGCAAAAACCTTCCATTCATCCACCAGTCCATCTCCATCAGGCCTAGGCTCCCAACAGAAGAACCTCCTATGTGATTTTACTCTGTAAGAGTTCCTAAGCTTCTGCTAGATTCCCTGATGTCTTTTGTACCATATGAGATAAAAATAATTTTGTATTTTTTCCCCTCACCACTTTTTCAGGAATGTTTCCCACTAATTGAAGAAACAATAAATCTAGTGTTCAGCATTGACAGTCACATCAGGCACATCTGTCTCACACTTAATACTATTATCCAAATATTTTGGAAGCAAAAGCTAAAGTTTAATTGTCTAGATTTATACTTGAGCAACAATGTAGAGTTGGATTGTGTATTTTGGGAGGCCGAGCCATCCCAATGCACATTAGTTATTTGGGTTAACGTGTGAGGAAACTGAACATAGATGGCCATCAGGATACTTTGTATTAGTAAGCTCTTGTGTAATACTGTAATTTTACAAAAAGCTAAGCATATCTCTGGGACAAAAATTCAAATGCAGTATAATCTGTGACAACTTCATGAGTTTTTAAAATAGTTTCAACATTTTTTTGTCTTAATACAGAGAGAAAGTTCAGCACAGCAGGAGTATGCAATGCAACTGCAGAAACGAGAGCATTGTCTAACAGAACGAGAAGCATTGCTTTTTAAACATGAAGCAGCTTTGACTAACATAAGAGGTGTTGAAAAAGAAGTTCACACAAAATTTGGAGCTATAAAAGAGGTGAAAAAATATATTTGATGATAGATGCTACTCTACAGACCATGTAATTTTTTTGTAGTTGTCTTAAGCCATCACGTATTTCCTAGAAATACTGCTTTTTTCTTTAAAGTGCTGGAAATCCCTAAAGGAAAGATTTATGTAGAAAGTACTGAACAATGTTATTAGGATTTTTGTATGACTCCTGTTTCAGAATGGTGCATTTAGTTGTCTGATGTATTAGTACGTTTTACTGTTACAAGTTAGAAAAAAGAGGTAATTTATTTCTAAAGTAGTGAAAGCTATAGGACTATTATTAGAGAAAAAAATTTGGTCTATCTGTAATTGTACATTTAATGAGTATTTTTGCATTAGCTGTAGTTGAAGTGGATTTCCCTGTGAAGGCTTTAAGGCATATTGAGATCTTATGACATAACACCTATTGCAGAGAGCATTAGCAACCAAAGGCTCAAAAAGTTCAGAGGAAGATCAACCTAACTTTGGGGGTGTGAGAAGAAATGAAATGGTATGATTTTGCTGTAAGAAGAGGTGCTTATTAATAATAGTGTTCTTGAGAGTGTTTGGTATTGAATTTAAGTCTTGTGAAAAGTTTTAGTTGTTATTCAGGAGGTCTCCAAGAGAAGTCCTTAAACATGTACTTTGTGTCAAAACCAGAAGTTGATGAATTAAATTTCTTTGAAGCGTGCAAGTAAACCTTTCCCACAAGCTGTTGAGGGAGGATAGACTATATGTTAAAAGGAGGAAAGGGTGCCAGAGGGTAGATCTGAAAAAAGTATACTGTTCACAAGGCCTGAGTGTACAGTATTGCATTTGAATAGAAATATCAGCAGCAGAAACAGAGGATGATGAGTGGGTGCATGGGCTAAACACACAGAATGAATTGAGGGTGAATGTGCCAGTCTTCAGCTACATAAAAGGCTGAAATACTAGATGAAACAAAAGCAGTTAAGCATATGAACAGGGAGATTGGCAAGACTGTGGTGTTCCTAGTATCGGATAACTTAAGAACATAGTAGACAAACATCTGGCAGGAGTGAAATGGTATAGCTGGTTAAAATACAGATGACACCACCTGATTTGATTATGGAAGTGGGTGGGTTAGACATCCTGGCATTACCTGCAACCCTATGGCTTAACAACTGAATTGGTTTTGAACTTCAAGTAAAGCTGTTAAATGTATAAGGAGAAAACAGAAGTGAAACATTCCATAAGATTCTGTAAGATAGGATTCACTCATATGTTGTCAGCATCTGTATGTTTACTGGTGTGAAAGGGAGATCTGTCATTTCATACAGATGAGAGGACAAAAGGAAACAACCTCAGATTGCACCAGGGAAGGTTTACATTGGATATTAGGAATAATTTCTTCACCTAAGGGATTTTCAAGCGTTGGAACAGGCTGCCCAGAGAAGTGACGGAGTCACCATCTCTGGAGGTATGAAAACACGTGTAGATGTGGCAAAGGACATGGTTTAGTGGTGGACTTGGCAGTGTTAGGTTAATGGTTGGACTCGATCTTCCAACCTAAATGATTCTGTGATTCTGTGTCTTAGCAAATATGTGTAGGTGCTTTAGACAAGAATGTCTTGCCCACAGCTGTTCTGATGCTATTGACTGAAGAAGAGCAACATTTGAGGAAAAGAAGAACTGTAGATGGTTCTCTATACAGCTGGAATGAAATTACTGAGTTTCCAAGCAGAAGTGCAGAGGTGGATCTCTTCAGGACTTGCATCCTTTAAATTTCTACTGTCCTTTCTTTTTGTCATTTGCACATGTAGTGTATGGTTGGAAATGGAAAAGTAGAGAACGAGTAGGTGAAGGAGTGAAGAATAGTGAATTCATGGAAGGAGAGAAATGAAAGATAGTACATATATATAGCTGGAATATTTTCAGTAAAATAAAACCTTGCTGTTTTATCGAATCTGAGGTACTTAAAGAGATGCACTAGTGTCCAGAGAAGATTAAATCTAAAACAAGTTTCAGGAGAAAGAGAAGAATGGCAGTGGATATGCAAGTTGTAGTTAACAATTCATATGCTTGTGTTGTAAACCACAGCATTAGTCTAAAAGGCATAGGATTAGTTTCTTGCTCTGAGTGATTGAGAGTGAGCAAAGCCAAAATAAATAGTTGAAATCTCAAAACACAATCACAATTTTTTGTAATTTAGTGAGCTGTAAATAAAAGCTTTTCCATTGATTTTAGTTCACAAACATTTCCCACATCTGAATTGTCTGAGAAATATGCATATATATATAGTCTGGTTTTGGTAGAATTTGGAAAGAATAGGAGCTATAGTCGGTGCATGTTGCTCTTTGTTTCTATATCGATCCTTCATAATACACAGGACAGATCTTGTTTTTCTCACTACTGTCTGAGTGTGCGAATTTGGCCACGTAGAATGACAAACTTGGTATTTGAAAGTCTGTCCTATTATTTTAACACTGAAATGGAGCTTGGTGTTTTTAGAATAGTCTCTTTTAAATCATACTTTTAAATTTGATATTTCTCTAGCGACACGACGCAGAAGTTAAACAGCTGACAGAAGCCTTGAGAGAAATAACTAAAGAAAATAGGAGGCTGAAGTCATCATTTGACACCTTGAAGGAAATGAATGACTCTTTGAGGAAACAGGTAAAATTAATTATTTCCTGCTATAGATAATTTTACAAGTTATAATCAATAATTATAAACCTTTGAGCACCTTTAGTTTGCAAAATTGCCAGTTTTTTGTTTCTGTAAGACAAGAATTGTATGAATGAGTGAAAGTACTTCCTGCACATTTTTTAAGTACTTGAAATTTAGCCTTTCTGATCTTTTACAGTATAAAAAGTATTGGACTTATTCCTCTGACCCATTAGGAACAGCTAATTGTTAGGAAGGGCAAATCCTTGTCTTCTGAAGCAAATTGAGGGTGGATGGAGAGAAAGTATTTTATGAGTGAACAGAACCCACCCTGTGCTGATTGGCTGTGCTGATTCTATTTAAAAAAAAAAGAGAGTATGTATTTCTAACTCCATGTTTGCTCAATATTTTCAGTTATTTTTGCAAATTAAGGCAGTATTTTCTCAGTTCTTAAACTGAGATAGTGTTTCATTGTAATACAGAGAGTAGGAATTTGTTTCACTTGACTGTCAAGTCTGACCTAAAATGCTGACATGCAAATTGCTATCTAAACTATTTGATCATTGCTTAGTCATTGAATTAATACCTGTTCTGATAGATCGAAGGACAGTAAAAATCTACAGCAGGGCCTTATTCTTTCCGTTAGAGAAGGTCAGACCTAACTCCTAGAATGTTGATGGTTCTGATGCAACGCATGTCTCCTCACTGCTAAATCTTTGCATTTCTGTGCAAAGTGAGGGCTTTTGTGATAATTATGCTGTTCATTGTTGTATGTATAGAGCATGTTTCTTATATTTAAATGGTGGTTACACTTTCCCTTATCGTTTCTCACCAAGCTATTTTTGTAGCATGTTAGTAACTGTCTAATTCTGCAGAGAAAAAAACTGTCATCTTCCCCATTAACAAGACTATTGTACCGTTCTTGAAATGTGTGCTCCTTTTTTATGTCACTTCTTCATGAAAAGGTGTGAAGTACCTGTGAACCCAGAATGTTATTGCAGTGCTTATTCTTCCTTTTCACACTGAAAGGTTGGGCTGCAGGTCAGCAAAGAGCTACTGCTGCTGTCTTATCAGATTGCCCAGAGAGGTGTTAGAATCTCAAACTTTGGAGCTGTTCAAAAGCTATATGGACATAGTCCTGGGCAGCCAGTTCTTGGTGGCCAAGCTTGAGCTGGGGGGTTGGACCAGGTGTCCTCCATAAGTGATCTTGAACCTCAGCCAATCTGTGATTCTGTGATTTGTTGAGGGAGGTGTATGATGGTTTTGTTTCTATCAGTTTGCATGCTCAGAAGAAAAAAATTGAACTTAAATAATTTAACTGCTCAACAGCAGTATCAAATTATTTCAGTGTGATAATTAAGTCAAGAATTCAGTTTTGAGTTTACAGATACTTTAATATTTTCTAATTCTTTCAGTTAAGCGATGTAACTGAGCTGAACAAGAAGTTGGAAGGTCAAGCACGAAAAGTACAAGCGCGTTTAGAAAATCTACAGGTAAGGTTTGTTCTTACATGAACCTGCCTCTTTTATAGGTAACCAGTGAAATTCATTGTTATATTTTGTTGTAGAGGAAGCATGAATTTTCAGTAGTACGGAAGTCTGACAATATACGTCAAGTGATGCAACAAAGCAAACCCATGAAACAGGAGAAAGTGGTGGTAACACCAAAAATCACTAAGGTAAGAATTGAGCAAAAGTCTTGACTCTTTTCATTCAAAAGGCATTAGGCAGTGTAACATTCTCTGTTACACTGTTGGAAATTAGAAAATGTAGCTTCCAATTTTGTTTTATGAGTAAATTAATTATAATAAGAAAAGAAACATTATATTGGGGGAAAACACAGTTAACAAAGAATGAAGTTTGTGGCTAAAAATATGTCTTGGATTTCATATTGCATATATAGAATAGTATATGTGTATATTTTTGTTTATATGGTATCCACTTTCTGTTGTGTCATCTTTCATCTGCTAATTTGAATTATAACCTGCTTTCACTGTAACGGATTTCTTTTGCTGTGTCAGAGAAAATCTTAAACTTATTCTGCTTACTGCTGCAGTACAGCACAGCACTGTCCCTATGAATAACATCAGCAAAAAGTGGTCAGTCAGAAGTATCTGATAAAGAATCTTCTAAACAACGTGATTTACTACTGTTATTTTTTTGAGAAGAAATCTTTAATGAGTGAAGGGGAATAAATGCGGGGTTCATACACGGTTCCAAAACAATCACCTTTGTTTCCTTAAAAAATCTTCTTATATCACTTAATGAAATGCTTTCTTTCTCCATGTAATTCCATTTAGTAGCCAGTGATCTGGTATTACTCTGCCAACATCCCCCAGCTGGTAAAGACTTTTTTCCAGACAGAGGTGAACTGTGAAATGAAGAAGAGATATTCACACCATCCTACTTAAGTGATCTATGTTGGGTGCCTTTAAAACTGTGCTGTCTATAGCCAACAAAACCTCTTTACATAGGTTTTAGCATACTTTGGTTGCAAGTGTAATACAAATAGTATCAGTAATTACAGTTCTGATAGAAGAGGAAAACAGTTATCTGAAGGTAGAAAGAAGAAAACTTTTGAAGTCTTTAGAGAACTGTTTGTGCAGCCTGTCTTCAGGTATCTCTTGGACATCTTTTCCAAGTGTGCTGGTTTAAAGGTAAACTGGCAGGAGAAATAAACCCAACAAAGGAGATTAAAAGTCAGAATGACAATTTTAATGACACTAATATAATAAATATAATTTTACAAGTGAACAATTGATTTTAACCCACAAACCCGGCACCCTGGGGCATGAACAGAATGGTGTTCGTCAGTCCCCGCACTGAACCCCCTGTAGGCCCCTCTGAGTCCAAAAAGCAAAGAAAGAGGAGAAAAACCTGCCGATGTCATCGATGGTCACAGCCCGGCTGAAAGTGGTGGCTGCAATCCAGCTGAGAGTGTTGGTCCCAGTCCGATGGAGACTCTGGTCCTCCCCTTGATCCCACAAGTGGAACTAGCAGTCTCAAGACCCCCAAAATCATATGTCTGCAGGTTCAGGCAGCAATGCCCAGCCCCTTTCCCAGGGCAGGGAGTTCCACAGTGAGTGAATGGGTGTGCTGGGTGTGAGGACAGGAACATCTTCTTATCTCACAGGCCTCTTCACACCCAGCTCATAGCCTGAGGGGTCAGGTGTGCTCTGGGCAGCTGCTGCAGATGGTCTACAGCTTCTGGGAAATGGCATAGAGGGTATAGAATTCACAGTTTGGGTTACACCCACACAGTGATGAACTTTTCCCAGCTGTTCTAACTAGGACACATAGAGTATTTCAGTGCAGTGTAGTACAATCAGAATGACAATTGTAAAAAGTCTTTGTTGTTTTTTTTTGACAATGCTACTTGCCCAGTTAAATTTTAACAACAGTAAATTGTGTGAAATAAAAGCAAAGTAGGTCTAGTGTATTGAGATAAGAATTTCCCCATGCAAAGGACATTAAAGACTTACTTTCTCCTGTAATTCATTTTCCAGAATCATAAAATGGAGTGATTTTGTATGTGAATTTTTTTTCCAAGGTGTTTTAGTACCATTTGTCCAAATATAAAAAAAACGATAGGCATATTTTTTTCACACCCAGAAACCGTCACAAATAGTGCCTGTCCTGCACTGGGGAGTGAGGCATGAGAGGTTCCTTCTGGGTCTCTGGAAGAAAGGCCTGACAACAAATGGCTTAATTAAAAGGCTATTTTCGTAAGATAATAAGCAAGTAAATCTTGTGTCACTTCAGATGCTGGGAACCTTGTGTTTGTGCAGCATCAGGTGAAGGTTGGGTGGATTTTTCCCAGGGCATGCCAAGCAAGTTGTGTCCGTTGAGAGAAGCTCCTCCTCTTTGGCCATTCAAGATATTATATAGTTTTCTTGCAAGAAAACTCTTATTTGTGAAGGGCGTTCACAGGAGAAAAACTTGTTGCCTTTTTAGACAAGGGCAAGGCCAGGCAGGAAGCATGATCAACAGTTCCAAGTGGGAGCTGCTTGAGTTTATCCTGCAGCCAAGCACAGGATAAACTGTGCAGTTGATTGATCTGTGCAGCACAGTTCAGGCTGCACCTGCTCAGGTTAACTGTGATGTTATCTCTGACTCCTTTACGTACAGTAGTCTCCTAGTCAGGATTGCCACCTTCCAACCCTTGATCGACATACAGTTCACCTTTCCCAGTGTATTGTAAGTTACATATTAATAATATACAGGCTTCTCAAACCCTAGGTAAAAGGCCCAACAGAGCACACATGGCCTGTTCAAGATCACTATCTACTTGAATATGTTTTCCATGGGCTCCCTATACAGTAACTTACCTCCTAGATTTTATCAGGCATAAAATTTTCATCCTTTATATTATGCATAATATTTCATAACGAATGTGCTCTCATGTGTTCCAGTCTGTTACTATTTTGGCTTAGAAAAATCATTAACTTGAAAGCTGCAATATCTGATGTTATGGGTGTATTACAGCTATCATTGAATTCACAAGTTTATGAGCTCTTAACTTTTCTTATGGATTGGATCTCAGACGAGCATCTTAGCAAAATAAAATCACAAGAAGAAAGAGAGGACAGTCATGAACTTATGGTTACCCAGAGCTCAAATAAACCCTGTACTCAGCGAAAGTGTATGAAGGTAAAGGGGTTTGGATTGTTTGCTTGTGTTAACATGTTTCAGATTTCCGGGGATGGGGGGGCGGTAAATGATTCTGAGAGTATAACAGGTCAGCATGTAATTAGAACAAAATCACTGTCATTCCAGTGACAATAGATACATTGTCATTTCTAAAGCATACAGATAATTTTTATTAAACAGTGTGGTGTCCAGTGTCAAGATGAGAGTTTCAGCATTTTATTTCTAGTCACTTCCTTCAGTTGATACTTTATCTTGTGTTTTATGTGTGATACTGTGCATAATTCCTTTGTTTCAAGGAGATAAGTCAAATTTAAAATATTTTTATGCCTATTTAGATATTATTGTTTCATTTTATGACTGATAAAAGGTGATGCTGTGCTGTACTTTCAGCACTTCTGTTGTTTTCTTTCTGGTGATACCAAGGTTTGGAAATCAGTGAAATGTTCAGAAAATTAATTTCTGTTCTATTTCTTCATTATATAAAAGATTTATAGCCACTGGGGTTGGATTTACTGAGATTGAACTCACATGTATCTCCACTTTTGCATGTAAACCTCTGTAAAATTTAAAATCTGTGTATGCATATCATTCTGTTACCTCTACTGGATCTTCCCAGAGAGTATTTGCATATGTAATCTGTTAGACTACAAGAGAAAACTCAAAAAAAGTTAGGAAGTCTGTTTGTTTGGTTTTCACTTACAATTAGCTTATAGAGTAGTTTTATATACTGCATGTAATTCTACTTTTATGGATTTTTACAGCTTTTGCCTATAGCTACTGAGCAACTCCAGTGGATGCCATATGTGAATTCCAAACTGCACCTGCCTGTAATTAAATTTATTTACTGGTCTATAAGACAGCTAGACACTGATATACAGGTAAAACAAGTAGTCCTCTTGCAGTATGTTTTTAATACCTAAATTCACAGAGGATATTAAAGGAATTTGCATTTTAAATACATATGAAAAGTGGATGTTTTCAGCTAGTATATAGAAAAGAAACTGTTGTAAAGTATAAATTCGTAGTGATTACCACAGATAGATGCCAAATGAAAAAAAATCAAGTTAAATTGAAATTTGGCATTGTGTATCTAAATACAGTGTTTGTAAGTACAACAGGATGATCTCTGTTGTGATGTCTAAGCACATCAGAAATCACACTTTTGCATATGTAGATACAAAACTTGCACTAGAAAAGACAGTACTTTCAAGTGCACTTTATGCATGAGATTTGTTGAAATTGATGGAAGTGTGTGGCAAAGCAGTGAAGAAATTTTGTTGTTTTCTCTTTGCTTGGTGTCTAAACAGAAGACGTTCCTCGCACTCTTTGACTAGACTTCTATAAGAAAATATGTAGCAGTATAATAAAGAAAAAATAGTAGCCACATTGTAAAGACTCAGCATAGTGCTGTCAGTAGTGCTTTTGCTGAATCCAAAGATATTTGTAAATATCCTGAGTTTAAATTCAATAGAATACTAAGCTGTTGTGTTTAGTGCTAATAAGTAACTGTATTTTAAATGAGCATATTGTGAAGTTTGATTCTGAAGTAATATTTCTTTATAGTTTTTGACAAAAAGTCTAATAGATATTACCTGTACAGTGTTCTTAAGGTTCATATTTAGACCTTGATTCTGTAAATGGTTTTATAGGATATAAGTTCAGGCAACCTTACAAAATAGAGTTGACTGAAACTGAACTTTTTTTGGAACCAGAGGTAACTTAAATAATGTCAGCCTATCCAGGGCACTCACTGATAAGTCTCTTGATGAACTATGTGTTGATACAGCACCATGATAGTGTTGTTCAACTGCTTTTGGAACACAAAGCAGCATCCTCTATACAGATTATTTTCCAATATGTGGCCAAACAATTTGCTATTTAATATTTAATCACATGGGGAACATATATATCACTGTACAGTACACAGGATTTCAATATGGTTTACTGTTTACACTGACTATGTGCACTGTTTGAAACAGCATGCAACAATGAGATCAACAATGAGGAGACTGGGCGAAGATATTTTCAAAGGCATAGTGAGCAAGGAAAACCCACACAGTTCTTCTGAACAGTCTATAAAGAGTAAATCAAAATCAGCAGCTTTTTTTAAGAGTTCCTGTATGCCTTTGAGATTTCTGTCAACTTTAATTGTGCTTAAAACAGTGACACAAGGTAAGTTAAGATTTTTTTTATATTAATTTATTTATTTCAGTCATGTGCCTGGATAAAAAGCATTTCAATGATATGACAGAGTCTGTTATGCTTTATTAGTGAAAAGTGGTTTTACTTGAGTTTGACTACCTTATGAAGCAAAATATGTATGAATCTCGCTATTATTCATTTCACATTGGAGTTTATGTGTTCCTTGTGATATGATGACTTGTTAGGTAAGTCAACATTTCTGAAGAAGGGGAAGACAAATGCTGATAATTCTGTCAAACTGCTTTCCCTCCTTGTCCTTTGCTATGAGCCTATGCAAAAGGAGTCCATCATAGGTTCATAGGTCCCCTCTGAATCCTAAATGCAATGTAATTGCTACTTACTATCAAGTTGATTTTCTGAATATATTAACGCTTGATTTTTTGTGTGTGTTTATTTCTTTGGGAGACAAAAGATCATATATTCTCTTAAGCAATATAGTCCATACAGCTTCCAATGCCTGTTAAGGATTATTCTATCTGAAATAGCTACATCATTTTCATCTCTCTCTTCTGCCTTCAGAAAGGATCAGGAGGGTTATGTAGGGGGGCATCACAGGGTGAGTGACTCTTACCTTTCAATGTGAGGTTTTTTCTGTTTCCTTTGTTCCCAGAACCCTTCTACCTTTCACACTGGCAGATATGTATAACAGTAAAGTAGAATTTTCTACTTAAAAACGATATAATTTGGTGTTGCAAAGAAATAGAAGAAGCTGGGTCTTCCTTCCTTGCCTTATGGGAGTGGGAGAAGATAAAGGTTTCAAATGAGACACTGTAGGATTATACAAATCAGATTGTGTCTGAACTATGTGAGAAAAAGTGTGGAAAATATAACTCAAAGACTAGAGTAACTGTTTTCCCAGCTGATTTGTTAACTGCTGCCTTTCAGTTATGGAGTCTCTTCAAGGGAAATAAATAATAAGACATGTTGCAGATCCTTTTTATTGAAGTCAGGCAGAAAAGTTATTATATACCATTAAGCGCAGGTGTAAGATGTGATTGCTGCTTACCTGCAACAACTCAGCAGTACCGTGGTGCTGCATTACTGGGATTTTCTGCAAGAATGGGTTTTACAAAGATAACAGAAGAATGAATGTATTTATAACTGTTTTCCAATTCTTTGTGATATTAACCACTTACTTTTCCCTTTTCAAAGACATTTTAAAAGCACAGGCCATTTTGATAGCAAGTAATTGTTCCGTGGGGCTACAAATGAGCAATCTAAACTAACCTCAGAGACGGTCCTGCTTTAGGCAGGAAGGTTAGATTCCAACTAAATTGTTCCATGATTCTATGCTACCTTTGGTTTTTGTGACCTTTTATTCTCTAAATGGTCTCTATTTTAAAATGTCTTTACTAGTAACACATTTATTCTGCTAATAACACAAAGAGATTGAGACAGGTTACAGAGTTGTTAATTATCAAGGTACTTCTGAGAAACCATGCCAGAACGTCCAAATCAGATGCCTCCTTTGTCATCTGATTTTTTTTAACCTCTTGCATGAAACGTATTGTGAATGTTAGGCCAGTTCCTTAGACAGCAGAGATCCACATCACAAAATTGCTGCAATCTCTGACACTAAATTGGGATGCCAAAGATTTTAAATGCATAGATAATGAATAATGTTCTTGTTCATGGAAGTCGTGCTTCTGGATTAGATGGTGAAGATTAGTTTGTCTTTATGCTTAACAACCTGTGCAGGATTTATGTTGAGTGTATTTACAGTAAATACAGGATTTAAACGTGATGGAAGACCACCCTGATATCATTACTGAATGAACTAACACAGGTGTTGGAGGAAACTATTTCAGTCAAGACATTTTGGTGAAGCATGATAATTATTCTTAAATTGCAGCTCACATTTCTAGAAATGTTTGATAAAGGCAATGCAAGAAGAATTGCAATACCAAAACTAGTCATTGCCAAGACTGATTTACCCTAAGCGGATGAACAGTCTTGATTAGAATGAACCAGTTTAGCCTCTCATGGTTCCCTTTTACTGCTGGCTTCTGTAACATGGAAAATATGATCTGATGTTAAACATATGTCAGATATCACTGTGCATGAATTTTGATCAGTCTGACCACATGGCACTAATGATCTAGTGATAAAGTAACACATATAAACATACATCTTCTTTCCCTTAAATGTCAGTATCCAGCAGATGGCACCATAGTTAAGCTTTTGCAGGAGGATAAGTTGTTTCCTTCTGCTTAATTTCCTGCGCTCCAGATGATCAATGGGATTCCAAGATACTGAGGACGATTTGACGTCAGGAAATTAAGAAATTAGATTGGTTCACTTAATCTGCATTCTTAGTATAATTTAATGAACTCCACAATGAATGAGAATATCAAATGTATGTGCTGAAACTACCACTTTCTGTTAAAGGAATGGGAGTAGTTGCTCTGGTGAAAGTAATTGCTCCTACTTAGACAAATCAGCCATTGACTCCTTTAATAGAGGTTTCCCAGATGTTGAAACCTACATTGTCTCAAATTATGCAACCTTATATTTTCTTTCCTCTTAAGCAAAATATTTGCAGGACTTAACATTTGTAAGTATATTCTTCTTAAATACATGAATTGTAGATAGTGTCTTTCTCTACTCAGAATCTAAGTTGTCAAGAAATAAAAACAGACAGTGTATGTCTTTAAATAAAAAGTAATTTTAATATTTAGACCATTTAACTTTTAAGTATATATCTGCAACAGAAACTGTCAAACAGTTGTTCACATTGCTTAATGAAATGATGATTATAGAAGTTTTATTGCCTGTATTCTGGTATCTTTCAGTGGATTACCTGGCTCAGGCATTTGATTCCCTTCGTATAGACTTGAAGACAGATGAAGGGAAGGCCTTATTTTTGGAATACCAATGTTTGCCTGTTGTATTAAGTCACTTAAAAGTATCCAGTAGAGGTCTGCTTTCCAGTGCTCTTGATGGATTACTTCAGATGACCATGGAATCTGGTAAACATGGGTAATTAAAAAAAATTAAAAAATCATGATGAAAACAGGTGAGGTAAGCATAAATACCATGTAAAACAGCACGATTCTTATGTGTAAATGATCTAATGTAGGATTAACATTCATTTGTATCATGTTCATTTGTTAGAGACATAAAATGTACTTCTGAATTGTCTTTCTCAGTCATCTTGTGTTTTCTTCTCCCTCTCAGGACCTAGGCTTTGTATTTTGTCCTGGTTGCTTTCTTATTTATTGCTGTGAATTTTTTGTCGCTCTTTTTTCAGATTGGCATTTCAGTTTATTCCACTATATTACTTTGTTGATATTTTTCTTTGAAGTTAGGCTGTGCCAGGGAAGCCAAATCATGAAAAACTGCCAGAAGGTGGAAATAAAACATAGGTTGTATTTAAATTATTTTCCTAGGTTGAATTAACAAATGAACAAATCATCTTGTTGATTTTTCGGTTTCTTATAATTGGAAATGGCATTTCTAGAAGAGATGGTTATGTTTTGCTGAACTTTACTGTGCCAAGGTCGTTATGTTTTGCTGAATTTTACCGTGCTTTGGTCCTAGAAAATTGTTAATAATCCTATTTGTCACAGTGTTTTTCCAAGTGATACAGGCTAAGGGTCAGTTGATAACTAACTGGATAAACATGAAGGTAGAGAGGCATTCCAGTGCCATATTGAATAAACTTTGTGGGTGGGTTTTTTTAAAAGATGAAAATTGCTCACTGCCTTTTAGAGCAGAAAAGGGGAAGGGACTGCTGCTATTTTTGAAATGTGTGTTATTTTGGAAGGATTTTATTACCATGCATTGTACTGGTTAAAATACAAAGTATGTTTGACTTGAGATGGTATAACAATGAGTAAACAGCAATTTTGTAGCAATGTAAGTGCAAAAATACTTAACTAAAATTCTGTTCTTCCTTGCAGACTCTTTTTGTGATCATGTAGTTAGTGCAGTCTTACACTAAAGTATTCTTCCTAATAGTCATGACTGTGGTTGATAAAGTGATTGGGAAAGAATTAATTGCATGCACAAAGGTAACAACCTAAGCAAAGTGGATGGTGTCTGGTATTACATTGGGTAATGTCCATAACACTACATCTTCTGCTTCCTTTCAGTAGTCAATGTGATACACTAGATGCCTGCAGTTTGAAGAATAATGAAGATATATTTTGAGAGACTCAAATTTTTGCTTTCTTGCTTCTCAGAGAAGTTGTATGCATGTGAAATCAGGGAAGGAATAGTACTGTTTAATGGAATTGACATCTGATTGAGAATTATTTCTTGGCAACTGGATATAAAGCCTTAGGCAGAGCCTTTCTCTTTGGTAGAATAAATTGCCAATACACAAGTTATAGGCATGTTTTGCTTTTTTCCAATACATAGTTGGTGTTTTGCAAGAAGTTGGTAACCATGAGAAGTAGGATCATTGATGGGAAACTGTGTTTTCATTGCTATGTAAGTTTCCTATTAAAAAGTCATTTAAAGACAAACTATAGAACATGGCAGTGAATCTTCAGAGGACTCTCTACATTAGAGTAAAACAGGAATTTATGCTCACAGTATGGTTACAGTTTTAAGGCTGTATTCATGTGCAGCCTTAAATGTGAAGACATAGGTAGCTGGCCATATACTCAAATACAGAATCATATTACCCGAAAAGACAGTATCCAGCCAACAGGAGGCAAAGTCTAGACTTTTATTTTTTGCTGTAATATATGCTATCCTAGCCATTCTTCCAATTTGCCGTAACAGTTTTCTGTCTCTATGTGTTAAAAAATAATACCTTTAGAGAGGAAGTGATTAGAAATTAAGTTGGGAAAAAAACAGCAGAGTTTTTTCTTCCTGTTACTTTCTATAACTTAATTTTTTAAGTTTTAATTTTTTCAAGAATTTTCAAGAAATTTTAGTTTTTCAGGCTGAAAAATGTTAATCAGATGTGAAATAGCTACTCTGTTTCAATAGTCCTCCCTGTAACTGCATGTACTTTTTTTTATAGTAAGCAATGAATGCTAATGTTTCTGTGCAGTTCAGGCCTGTCTGAGGTCCTTATGTAGGCTCTGTCCCATGTAAGGAATTATCTTCCTCATGTTCCAGAAATGAAGCCTACGTTTCCCTGATGTTTTAAGGAAAATTACTAAAACTGCACATGAAGAAGGTACCTACTAATCTAAGATGGATATTTCTGTTGATAGAAATTAGAACAAGAGAGTCTGCAGTCCTCAGTAAGCAGATTTTGTTTTGGTATGCACATTCTCAGACTTTGGATCAGTATCATTACTTTTTGCTTCACAGTATGTCTGGTACAATCAGTCCAGAATCCAAGTTTCCATTGCAAGTTCATACAACATTGACAGTGCTGGTAAGGCATTCACTTACGGAAAACATGATATCAAATGCAACAGCTGAGGTATTAGTATCATCTTTTCCTATCTAGGTACAAGACCTTAATGACAAATTTAAATTGATGTTCTTACTGTTAGGCATCTTACTGGCACACAGCCCTCCATGCACTCCATCTCTCTTCAGGAGTTTCACATCAAGACTCTGGGAGAGTCCTGACACCACCATTTGAATGGGAAATGGTGGAGGTCTGAAAGGTAACATTCTTCAGTACTTTTTTACTCTGTCTACTTATGATTTCATTATTATATGTTCAGCAGTCTTGGCAAGCTGAGGATATGCATTCATACACAGTATATTTTATTGTTCTGATTGTTGCCTTCTTCTCTAGATCTTTTTTTACGAGGAAGAGAAGTATCAGCAGACAGAGGTGGAGGAATAATTAACTCTAGTGATTTACTTGTCTGAGAAGGCTTGCTAGATCACAAGGTGGTCCAGAGGATGGCTTGAGGTTGTTCAAAACCTGAAAAAAATGCATGAAGTTGGGATTCTTCAGTTCCTTCTGGAAACTGTGACCAGAAAGCCAAATAGTGTTGTGTTAGTGTTCTGTACTCTTTTTTTTTTTTTT
>VYXB01006910.1:265740-388371 GCA_013397135.1 Pachyramphus minor | reverse complement strand
TTTTTTTTTTTTTTTTGCCTGGTGTGCTAGGAATAACATTTAACAAGGAATATTTTGGTAATAGAACTGCAGCATCATTTTTTTGGCATTTTAGAAATGCCATGATTCATTCTAGGGCTATCTTTGCACCAGTCAGCATCCCATAGCTACTGTTTAGGAAAAATGAAAGCAACAAGGATCACTCAAAATAGGCTAGTTTAAATGAAAAAAAAAAAGGCAGTAAACCAGGGTTTCAGGATTTGACAAGGTCCACTTCTCTGCCATTCTCTGTCATGTTTGTTAACACCCTTTGCTTCTGTGAAGGTAAGGGTAACTTTAATAAAACAGAGTGTCTGTTTATAAAAAGTCTTTCACAGTGCAGTGGGAAGAAGTAAAATCTATATGGTGAGAAGAAACCGATAGTCAAAATCTCTGTGTATCATGCTGACTGGTATGCAGTGTGCCTGCACATGTTTTTATATGTTTGGGCACATCCGTTAGTGAAAGACTGTGGCTGATAAAGATAACTATCAGGAGTTCAAACTGTAAAAATACTCCATTTAAAGATCAATACCCCTTCACTTCAAAGGCTAACAAAACTTTGGTCATGGAGAATTTGGAGCTCCCTCGGTTTCAGTGAGCTTCTGTGTCCCAGTCTGAAGGAAGAAACAGATGATGTTTTTTGCACTGCACAACTCAGTTGTGTGAAGTACAAAGGAGGGCGCATAGGCTTCTACACCAAATGAGCCCTATACAACTTCTGCTGACAGACTTTCTTTCTGGAAACCTCACTTCGAATCCCCACGTCTCATGAGAGCAAAAAAGTATGAGCAGCAAATATCACAGATAGTTTCACTGAGTTTTTACTTCTCATCATGCCTTCCCCCCAAAAAGGGCACCATTTTTGAACATTGAAAGCACGAGATTGGCTCCTTTGAGTGGAATGCATGTGTGGTTCTTATACACTTTGCAGATGGTAGGTAGGCTCTGTGTGTGTCTCTCTATATATGTATGTATGTGTGCATGTTTATAATCACATATGTGGCACCAGAAGAGTACTGGAGTACTCAGATGTTAGTGAGGACATTACTGCTGAGCAACATCTGAATGTTCACTTAGATGACAGGAGAGAAGAAAATGTAACCATAGTAATCAGGGATTAGGCATTTCATTTCTACTCCAAAGACAGAAGGGGTGTGTCAACTTATTTTGACCCCCTTTGTGTCAAGAGGCCTATCCATTTGCATTCTTAATGGTAAAAGCATTTGTCATCAGTTCCTCATTAGAGCCACAAGATGAACTTTGAGCCTTCAAAGTGGTCTTTTTGGTTCATCTCTTACTTCAGATTCCAGGCTGAACTTTTTCGGTCACTACTTTTTCAGTCACTACTAGGATCAGTGTTTACTCTTTAATCATTTTGATTCTCAGCTATAGAGATCTTTATATATTCCACAGAAATAATGTCAGTCTAGTAAATCTCATAAAGCAAGCTTCAAGCTCATTTAAAACTGTAAATAAAAATGCACCCGAGGTCCACAGTTGCATGAAAAATTTGTCTGAGTTGACATCTTTTCTGTACGAGAGTAGGTAACACCAGTGTACCTGTCCAGCTAGGCCATAGGAACACAGTGGTCTTAAGACCACAGGAATTCTGTGAAGAAATAGTTAAGACTTTTGGTAACCGTGGGAAGCTAATTTGTCTGTTTCTTGAAACTTAGTTGCATCACCGTAGCATACAAAGATCCAGAGACTGCAACTATACAATACAGTCACATTATTTCTTGGATGGATTCAGCTTAAGTGTATTTATCAAACTGGAATATCAAATTGTATACCTGTCACCAGACTGCATTATGGTTTAGGTATCAAAACTTGGATAGTGTTCCAAGTTTTGGAATTGGTATTTCCCAGACATCTGTGAGTTTTCATGCTATTGTATAATTCTGAAGTGTAGTGCCAGCCAAAAATAATCTTGCCATTTTGTCCCAATGTGGTGGGTTGACCTTGGCTGACCAAGCTGCTCTATCACTGCCCTCCTCAGGAGGATGGGGAAGAGAAAGTAAGACAGAAAATTAAAAAATCATGGGTCAAGATAAAGGCAGTTTGATAAAGCAAAAGCAAAGTCCGTACATGGAAGCAAAGGAAACCAAAAGATTTTATTCTCTGCTTCCCATCAGCAGGTGATGTCTAGCCACTTCTTGGGAAGTGAGACTTCGGCATATTTAGAGGTTGGTCTGGAAGGCAATGTCATAAATAAATGCCCCCTTCCCTTCCAGTTCACCCTTCCCTCTTCTCCTTACTCTTAGCTTTTATTGTTGAGCAGATACCATTCTGTACGGAAGTCAGTTTGGGTCAACTATCCTGGCTGTGTCCCCTCCCCTCCCAAGATCTTGCCCAACCCCAGCTGGCAAGGGGGAGTGTTGGAGAGACAGGGTTGATGCTGTGCTAGCATTGCTTAGCAGTAGCCAAACACTGGTGTGTTACCGGCACCTTTCTAGCCACCAATACAAAGCACAGCACTTTGAGGGCTGCTGTGGGGAAAATTAATTCTGTCTCAGCCAGACCAAATACACCCAATCATTAATGGTTTTGAAACTTTAGCAGTGTGTCAGAGATACAGAATGTATACGTACATATGTCTGTGCCAATCTTGTTTGCCTCACCTGTTTTATGAAAGCACTAAAGCCTAAGGCAGAGGTAAAATATTACACTGATCACTTTTAATATACGAAAACATTCACAGTTGGAACAAAGGCTGACTTTTAAATGTCAGGGGTGAAAAAAGTTGAGGTTAGTTTCGGCCAGCTCTTCAGGGCGTAAGAGCGAGAGTCTGCTAAAGATGTTATGCAGTAATTTCAGACAGTTTACTTTGTGTCAAGAGAACTTCAGTTTCAGTTTGCTTTCATGCTCTAATAGTGTTGGGGTTTTTAAATATTCCAGTACTTCTGTGGATTCTGTTCACTACTTTTACTGTTAGTAGACTTGAGGAAAGCAACTTTGCAACTGAGTCTTTACATAACCATTTGCATTCTATTAGCAAATTGCTTCGTGTAGCCTATGCTAGAAACTTAATAAGTAGCTGAAATGAAGTTGTGGGTAATTGTTAGGATAAACAATATAATGTTAAATAATTTATGTTGTATTTCGTGTTCTTTGCGTGATGGAGAAATTATTTTTCTTCAGATGAGCTCAGTGGCCTAAGTTGAAGTCTGATTTAGTCAGCTATATTCAGTGGAATAGGTTGCTTCTAAATTTCACAGTTGTGAGAGTTAACAGCTTGTTGTGAACCTGACAGTAGAAAATCAATTCCACAAAGTTATTTTATCCCTTTTCTTACTACATTCTGCTAATATTTTTGTCTAAAAATGTCCATAATGGTGCATAAATTGGTACATTTCAACCTGTTCAGTCTTCTCTGTTAAATGTACTTTCCAATAGCAGATACATGAGAACACAGCACCAAAGGAGCACTGTAACTAGCATGTTTGGCTTTTTAGTCCCATCTCTAAGCTCTGAACCCTTCTGAAGATAGAACTAGGAACAAAATCTTCTCTGATAGCATTGTAATAGAAAGTAGATTTAGTGTCTTGATAAATTCTGAATGTACTTGGTGATAGATTTCTACAAATGCAGTGCTCTGACTGTCTTTGGAGCAAAATGTATTAACTGCTTCATGCTGATGTTTCGGTTTAGTCAAATGGCATATAATTTATTTATTTCTTAACAAAGCTCTTACCATTTCTCATTTAAATTACTATTTAAATTTATGTTTAGTAATTGAAGTAATAGTTACTTTTAATCTTTAAAATTGTTATAGTATGAACCAGTGACTTCCAGGGACCTTCATACCCCAAAGTTCCCTCCCTAGGACTACAAATTTCTCTTCTCAGCAGATCTTGATTTTAGGACAGTAGGTGCAACACACTGTTCAAGAGAGTTCCTGTATGTCAGACATGAAATGCTTTCTGGAAACAATCTAGTAATAAGTAACATGACCTCATCAAGAAAATTCATTTTATGGATGTTGAAGAACATCACATTAGTATTAAATCACCCTGTAGTTGAATACTTGTCATAAACAATCTTGTTGAATATTGTTCTTCCTGTCTTCTCCTTTCTCAAGCAGCTTACTTAGTTTAAATATTTTGACTTTGATGAAATTCATTTAGTATGAAGTATCAGTAGCCTGCTCTCTAATAACAAAAAATGTCTGTCACTATTTTCTTCTTGTTCTAGTAAGAAGTCACGTAATGTTTAGCCATTCTGAATTTTAGACCTCTGTGTCATTCACTCCAAAGTAAGAAATAAAAGGGGCTGTTAAATATAGTTATGTAGGGCCAAGTAACCACTTCAGAAGTAACCCTTCACTGTTCTTTTAGGGCAATGCTGTAGTTCATAAGCAGCATACAATTTTGAAGGGAGATGTGAATACTAACTTTTTTAATGTATTTGGTGTAAGAAAGAGTTGTTTCTATCAGTATGTGGATATACACATCGCTTTTCAAGTCAATTTAAGTTGTGAAATCTTTAGAACATTGAAGTTTATTCAAGTAGGATCTTGTTTGCTCTAATTTACTAAACTTGCATTTCTTTAATAAACAATTTACAATTTTATAGCTTTCCATAAAATGGCTTAATTTAAAACTAAGTATGATTTAATTAGGAAAAAATATTTTTATACACATTATATTTTGTATTTGACTAGCAAATATGTGTACTGTATTTTTTAGCCAACTGTATTTAGAGCAATGTCATAATTCAAATTTCATAAAGAAGGTCTTTTTGTGAAGCGAATAGTAAAATATTGTGCAGTTCGAGTAACATCTGTGCATTCTCAGGGTTCAGATTTTATTTACCTGCTCATTTGCAATCTGATGTTAACAGAATTACAGGTCATGCCAGGTTATGTCTGTTTATGTAAAGGCTTCCTTATTTGCGTTTGAGATTGTGTTTGAAATACTGCGCTTAGTTCTGAGTGGGTTGTTACAGGCGCTGAGATATAGGAGTAGGGGAAACAAGGCAGTCAAGCTCTGACAGGAAAAGTGTTGGAACAAAACTCCTTTAGATGTTCTCTGTAAGAAAAAGTTGTAATTCCTCTTGTGATTCTGGTAGTTCATTAGGCCTTTTCAGATTTCTTGAACCAAGTAACCCATAGTAGTTTATAACTTTAATTTAAAATGCTGTCCAGGTTATTTGTAAAATTTTTTTTTTCTCTCTCTCAGCCCTCATTAGAAACATTTTTTAATGGTTGGACCATGTTGATTGCTCATAGACATGCTGATTTCAATCAGCACACCAAAACTTTTCATCCTCTGATGTTTCTAATCAGTGATTTTCCAAGAAAAATGTTTGTTGTTTCTTAATGTATCATCTTTATGATTCTGCTATTCTAGCAAGTAAGATAATTCTGTTTTCCATGTATTTTATACCTGTTACATTCTAAGTTGACAGTTCCAGCATAGAATTTCATTAGACTATTCCTATCTTCATGCCATAGTCGTTAACTAATACACCAAATAAGCACAATTGCAAAAATCAGTATTTAAAACTGAAGTTAATTTTTAGCCCATTCCTTACACTATATGACCTAAAATGACCTTCCAGTCATTCTATTAACCCCCATTTTCTGCAGTATGATATTACATGTGTTGCTTTATCAAATGATATTGAAGTCTAGATGAGTTATAATTGCTGTAGCATTTATTTACCAGAAAAGTATGTAACTATTCTGCAAAAACATATCTATAGTTCCTATACACATGCTTACAGATAAACCTATAGTACATTATATTTCCTTTTTTATTTGTCTGCTTTAGCTCCTGAAAATATCTTTACATTATTACTGAAGGGCACATATGTTCAGTTTGCCATTTTTTTTAGGCCAAATCCAACATATATTTTGCATTGACTGTTCTCTCTTCACAAAGTGTTGCTTCCTGAGTTGTTTTTTACCAGGTTTTTTTAATCCTTAAGTTTTTTTACCCACCAAACACTCCATGAGTGGCCAGTTTCTTCAGGAGAATGCTGTGGGAAACAGTGTCAAAGGCTTTACTAAGGTCCAGGTAACAACATCCAGAGTCTTTCCCTCATCTACCAAGTGGGGCACTTTGTCATAGATGGAGATCAGGTTGATCAAGCAGGACCTGCCCTTCAAAAATCCATGCTGTCTGGGCCTGATCCGTGTACATGCTGTGTGATAGCACTCAAGATGATCTTCCATGACCTTCCCTGGCACTGAGGTCAGGCTGATCAGACTGTAGTTCCCTGGATCCCAGCCTTGACCTTTCCTGTGATTCTTAACCACAGACACTCCACCCTGTCATCACCATCAGCATTTAGACAGTCAAAACACTCCCTAACGTGGGGCTACCCCACCACCTCTCCCTCCCTGCCTCTCCCTTCTGAACAGTTTACATCCATCCAGCACTCCAGTTGTGTGAGTCACCCACCATGTCTCCATGACGGCAACTATGTCATGGTTTTCCTGCTGTGCAATGGCTTCCAGCTCCTCCTGTATGTTGCCCATGCTGCATGCATTGGTGTAGATGCACTTCAGATACGCTATTGATCTTGTCACCATTTTTTGACAAGAAGCCCTAATTTTGAAGACCTCCAGACCAGAGGACCTCGCATGGTCCCTCCCTCAAACATTGGCATGCTGCCCTGAGTCATATGTTTAGTAGGGCTGGTTAGTGAGATGACCTCACTACCTCTTTTTTCATAGAATCATAGAATCAGATGGGTTGGAAAGGACCTCTGAGATCATCAAGTCCAACCCTTGATCCACTACCGCTACAGTTACTAGACTATGGCAGTGAGTGCCACATCCAGTCTTTTCTTGAATACCTCCAGGAACGGAGAATCCACCACCTCCCTGGGCAGCCCATTCCAGTGCCTTTTTGTTCTATTTTTATTTAAATGTCTGGGAGGACTTTTTTTTTTTTAGGAGGTCTGACTTAACTTGACTTTTCGTACTATTCTTTTCATAGTTTCTGACCTCCAAGTTGTAGCTTTCTTTTCTGACCTTTTTTTCTTTTCCTTGTAGGCTTCTTTTCATTCCAAGCATCTCTTGTGGCATAAATATTCCTGCTAAATTTTTAACCTTTTCTATTACAATTTTTTTTCTGGATGTAACCTCCAGTTGCTATTTGAGAATGATATTGGTCTCTTATACATCCTGTCTCATGTCTGTGTGAACTTCTTCACAACCCCTAGAAAACCAAGGAGCAATTCAGGTCATACTGAGATCAACACATACTGGGTGACCAGCTGAAGTTATCACTTGGGCTCTGTTGACTCAGTGTCACCTATGTGAGCACCTACACTGTGCTTTAACCACTAATACTTAACAGTCCTGGCTACTGATTACAGGAAAAAATGATAAATTCAGCAAATGGTTCAAATCTTAGAGGTGACTGTGCTATAGACAGTTGGATATAAGCAAGTGATATTGCTGTTTCCTTTGACGTGTTCCTACTGTGGTGCATAGTTAAGTTTTGTGTTAGTTAACTTTTCCACACTAGTAGACAGTGCTCTGTCATTCTCTTGCATTGCTGTCATGTGGTCTCCTTTCTCCCAGCAGATCCTCACACCCTCATTAGAAAGGAGACAAAACTGTAATCATTAATTTGTTAAAACATGAACTTAAGAGTTGTCCTTTTAATTTTCTGAAGTGTCATAGCTTTATATATATGAAACAGAATTTTCTGGATAACTATAGCTAGTGAGACTTTATGCTGTGAGTGACTGATTACTTTGAGGGTAAATTTCAGATGAATTCTGTCAACAGTGATAAATTGTTCATTGCTCGTTGCAGTCTACCAGTCAAGCTAAGTTAATGCAACTACAACATCCTGCAGTTTTTTAAGGATACCAGGGGAGGCTTTTGTAGATATTTTAAATTGTGACAAAGTCCTGCCACGATGAATTCCAATTTAGTTTTTCTAGAATAGTTAAATAAAAACAAAATCTATGCAGATCTAAGCCACCAAAAATATTTAAAAAGGTGAAGCTTATATTCTTTTAGTTAATCAGCTAGAGTTGCATTGAAATTATATGTTTTGTTCATTTTCTGATTACTGAAAATATATTCTACAAAAACTTACCTAAAGTGAGTATACAAGCAGTGTACAGAAAGTCCATTTAAACGTCTGCTTTTATCAGTTTACTTTCACTTGTTTGAACTTTATGAACTTTCAGAAATAATTTCCACTTTGACCCTTCTGTTTTGTGGGGAAAATCCTCTATCTTAAAAGTAATGCTGTCGTTTACATTAATTTGTAAACTTCACAGTCAAAACCATTCTTAGAGCATGTATATGTATGTGTGAATTTCTGTGTATATATATATAATTTTTTTTAATGTAGTATGTTTAAGAAACAGGTAAGAGCAAGGCAGCAAAGAAATGTCCAGGTCAGCAGAATATGGTATTTGTTTACCCTGCAAAAAAGGAATTGAAAGCATTTTATGGCTATTTAAGGATATTTTTAGGAATAAATTGTAGGATTGGCTTGTTCATCGAAGCAGTCTTTGTTACCTTCAGATCTCATGAATCAGAGTTCAGCTGAGTCAGAAGTCATGTTAAATGAGAGTTTTATAAAACCATTTGTTGTTTTAACAGGCAATAGAAAGAAGAAAAGCCTTTCTTCTCAATTTATTTCTTGAATTTCGATGTTCTTACACATTTACTTATACTTTTCTTACTTTCTGACAAGCATCTTTGCTAAGAAATAGATACTTAGTTTCAAGTTTTTGTTGTTAGAACAGACTTAAGCAGTGGTGCAGTGCAAGTTGATAGGACCATCTCTGTTGTCACTTATGGGAACTTTAGCAAATTTTAGAAGAATGTCTATAAAATTGTAGTTCTATAGAATTTCTATGAAGTTATGGGCTACGTAATTTATAGTCCTAGATTTTTCTTGCTTTAGAGAAGGTTATCTCTTTTTGCTATCTGTATAGAAATTTTACTTCAAACACTCTGAAGTGATAGAAATATTTTGTCAGGAAGTACTTTTGAGATAATATATTGTGTTAATTGGTTTTTACTTAGTTGCTGTTTCTGTTCATAGTTTTGTCACCTGTTCTCATGGGTTTTAACAAGTTAGACTCCCTAGGGATTTACGCCATCATACTAGAAGTGAATCCTGGGTTAAATTATTTTTCCAGGTTTAAGACACTGCTGTGTGTACTGAATAACCTCAGAGTTTGTCACAGAGAGCAGTACCTCAGTAAAGAGCTCTGAATCTTGAGTGTATGTCAGTCATGTATCACTGAATATAGCACATGTGGTGAACTGGTCTAAGGATTTTCTGTTTGCTGTAATTGACAGATAGCCCTGAGGTTTTTTATATGAGTGTCTGAAAAATAATACCTTCTGCAGCAAAAGTACAGAAATATTAAAGGAAATATTAAAAGTGGTATGCCTTGAAGACCAGAAGGTAAAATAAAACAAGAAATAGAACCTTTATTTATCTTTTTTTCAGTATATTTTTTACTGACTAGTGCTTATTTTTATTCTTTACTTTCATTTGGGTTTTATGTTTATTGCTATCACAATTTTGAGAAAGCAAATTGTAACTGGAAAAAGTAATAAAAGTGAGAGAACAGTATGCATAAAACCATAGGTAGATTGAACATGGTAGAAAGAATGCAAGAAACATGGAAGTAGATGTAAACATGAAACTAGATTAATTTATAATGATTTATTGCCTGAGTAGTGTATATCTCTTAGAATAATTAGGGTTTTCTGTTGAGAACAGAGGAAACTTCAGCTATGCAAACCACAAAACATCTGCCTGCCTTTTCCAAATACATCAGTTTTCATCTTGCTTTTTGTTGCTGCAAGGTTGTCCTCTTGCTACCAAACCCTGTTAATATCCTGCATCTGTATGGTTTCCATCCACACATCCTATTATGTATTTTGTGGATTCTGCGTGTTGAATCCAGCATTTTAAATCAATTTACCCAAAGCACCTCTATTGAAAAGACGAGAAAGATTGCACATGGTCATAGTTTCTCTGACCTGTGCTAAAGGCATTTGATGTTTCTCAGTCTCTTGATCTGAGGGTGTAAACCGGCAAAGGCCCACAAGTTTCATGAGTTCACTGTATCAAGGAGGTGGCACTTGGTCATTTGTTGGAATAGGAATTACTGGATCTTTATTGAATATTCAGTATAAATACCCAGTTATGAGAAAATTAGGTGTTTATGCTCTCAGGCTGACTTTAAAAGTCAAGTTGACTTCTTTTTTAAGCCCTATTCCAGATAGTTTTCTGTACCATTTCTTCTGATGTTGTATCAGTAAACCTTCTGAAATAAATTAAAACCTTGAATTCACTTCAAGGCTACTTGTTATATTTAATAAGTTGTATGTCCTTGGAGAAGGACATACTTTGACCAAAACATACATCCAGTCCTCTTTGTACTGATAAAAGCATCTTGACAGCCTATTTTTAAATTACAGTATTCAGTGTATGTGCAGAGATTTTTTTTTAATGTCTTGTTTATTGATTTATGCTATAATTTGCATATTGCAGTTTCTTTTTAAGTAGAACACACTAAATATTTTAACACTATGTGAACATTAAAGTATTTTCCTCATGTGTTTTCTAGTAATGCAAATACCCTATGCCATATGAAAGACTATTAATTTTAAGGAAAACCAAATTGTTACTTATTTTCTCTATGTTTTTGCTATGAATTAGCCTGTAATATCAGAACCAAGAAGGAGATAACAAGGGAACAGATTTAATCTTATTCTACAGTGATTAGATATTGGGAAACAGAGTACAGGGAAATGTTATACAGTGTGACATAAAATCTCATCCACTATTTTAAGGGGGGTTTGTTGGTATTTAATTGTTATCCAGCACTTACTTTTGCCTCTCAATTATTATTTTGCCTGTCTTGAAACAGAGTACGGGGACAATATTTCAATAACAAAAGACTGTCAGTCATCCACTATTTTAATACATGTACTATCCTTGTCCATGTGATTTGCAGCAGCTTAAAATATTCTTTCTGAGTGTCCTGGTTCTGGTCAGGACAAGGTTAATTTTTGCAGTAGCCAGGAGGGGTCATGGCCAGGACCCGGAGGTTGTTCTGTACCACCTCACCTCACAGCCAGGGCTGGGGAGGGGAGAAGGGGTTCCTTCTGCGTAAGCAGTGGGGGAGCGGTGGGTGACACTGGCTCTGAGCCAGAGGGAGCGGTTGGTGTGGCTGTGATTGGGTTGCGTTGAGCTCCGCAGTGAGCACTTTTTGCATGTGAATCATTCTCTCTCTTCTGTACTCTTCTGTCATTAATACTGTTGCTGTTAAATGTTTTCTTATCTCATTGCTGTTTCCAGTAAATTATTCTAATCTGAACAGGAGCATGGTTTGGAAAGTCTCAGTGGAAGCACCAAGCTGGGGAGCACCATTCCTAAACCATGACACTGAGTCTTTTTGCATGGCTTAATGTTCCCCTCACGTGATCAAAAGGAAAGAATCATGATAAATGAGCATTGAATAAACATGTCTAATATAAGAATTTTTATTTGAGTTTTAAATTGTTCTGTTTCCTGTTTTCCCTTGTCCCCAAGGGAATAAACCTTGTTTTAATACAAGGATCAGTAGTGTCAGATCTCTTAGGAATTTGCATTTTTTCAGTTTCTAGTTTTACCTGAATTTGTATCACATAGGCAACGTAAACTGAATTATTTTGTTGTTCTACTCATTGCACAACATGAAGGATTTAAAACTCTCTAAAGGTATCAATAGCTGTTTTACTTGTTCCTGCACTGTGATACAGTTTTAAATTATTTCCTTTTACAGGTTCCTTACAGCCTTTTCTGGAAGCGTGCAGTAGTGAATCCTTCTTCCGCACTTGTTCTGTACTGCTTCGAAGTTCTAAGCTGGATGTTCCAGTTTTGGAGAAGCTCTGTGTTATACTGCAAAAACTCTCCGGAATAAAGTAATTCTTTATTACCTTTCTTCTGTTAGTTATTATTAGATCAGTAAACTTGGGGACTTGGAATCTCTGACCTTCAGTTTTACTCGGATACTTGGTAGTGTTATCTCCTTTGAAAATTTAGTCTCATCTGTGATTTACATTCTCATTTCGTCAATTTTCATTTCCTTCAAAAACAAAATTTGAAGTTTTGAGTCATTTAAGCCTTTTTGAGAATGTTAATCTTTTTAAAACATGTTCCCATTGTTTACTGATTATTGGTTTATTGTAACAGAGGTCATCAAATCAGTGGTAACGTGCTGCTGATTTCCATTGGTACATTGCTTAATGGGCTTGTTTCATTTATGAAAGTGGGTTGTCTAAACTGAGTAATTTTTCACATTAGACTTAAAGCTGTTGACAAAACCGAGATTTTCATTTTTATAAGGAATAAAATTGAACTCTAGGGAAAAAAAAGTTTTCCTATAAAATAATCTAATATAAATCATAACTGTCATTAGAAATACAGTAAAACCAGAATTGGCTCAGAAATGCTAATTATTTTAAATTTTTTATTTATTGTCTCTGGAACCTTATTTCACATGAGTGAAAAACCCTGTTACAGTCTTTCCTTGAGCTTTCATTATACTATACATATCATTACATACCAAAATGATAATTTTTGGTAATTTTTGCCTAGATTTTGCCCACAACACATTGATAACCTTCTGCTTAGAAACACTATGTGCAACATAGGAGAATTATATGAAACTCCCAATATAGGGCACATTTTTCTTCATTAAAAATTAATTTTCTATAGCATCGTTATTGTTTCGATGAAATCTCTCCATTTTCAATTGACAGTTATTTTATTTAAATTTTTTACAGAAGCAATAAGAAGATGTTTGAATTGTTTGCTCTTCATCAAATGATCCAAGAGTTGCATAGGACTACAAATCCAGATCACACCTTCCTCTATATAAACCTCAATTCAATTCTGCTGAATTTGGGATTGTTGAGGGGTAACTCTCTTGCCTCCAGTCTAAGCACAAGTCACTAGCACTGTCTTTCAATCTGATTATTGTTCTGTATAATTTATACAACTGCCTATGGCACTTGAAATTTGATCTTTTTTTTACTGGTTTTTATAAATGAATTAAGCAGAACCTCAGTACTGTATAATTCACTGTGTATTGTGTGGATTCTCATTGATAAAAAAGATTCTCATTCATAAAAAGGAAAATGAAAAATTGTGTAATATGCTAAGTGGCTTTCTTCAATACTTTTTAACAAAGTGAAAAAATGCTGCTGTTCTGAATGACTCATGCAGTCTAAGGAATTGGATCCTTTGAGTAAGCAGATCAGAAATAGCAACTTTTCCTTACAGGTATGAGTCTTAGTTACTTTGACTCTTCAGAGAATTTTATAAATTCGTTTATTTATTTTAGGGTTGATAAGTAACACACAGGTATCTTATCAAATAATCTTTTGAGATAATTACAGTCTTAATGATTAAAATCAGATTTTGATTTAGCATAACTAGATGTATTTGAGAAATTTTGTTGGTTTCATTTCAGAATATCTTAGTGGTGGTATGATCTGTTCCTATATTGAAATACCATTTAGTATTTTATCCTGCTTTGTATAAATTTCTAGTGCAACTTTAGATTGTAATGTCTCTGCAAATGTAAGTAAAAGCATTTCTTAAGGTGCCTGGCAATAGTAATCCCTAATGTAAAATTATTGTATTTTATTGTTTCTGCTATGTTTTGAATTAATTTGCAATACAGTACCCACATTTCTTTTCCGAGTATGGATGTATTTTTTTGTCTGCCACAGATCAGTGTTCAGAAGTTCTTACACATTGAAAATATGACACTTCTAAAAATTCAAATTGTTCTTCCATTTCTGATTTGTACTGTAATTCCTGAAACTCTTTATTTGTAAAATTCAAAATGCAGTTAAAGCTTGAAGATGTGCTGTATTTCAGTCTTTGACTAACACTGATGTCAGTATAAAACTTCAGAAATTTATTTCTCATTTTCATACTTTTTTTGTATTTTTTTTACCAGAAGTCTTTGAACTGGTCTTTTAAGTTTAATTCTAACTGCAGCTATTTTTCTAGCAATTTGACTTAATACTTCTGACAAGCTTTTCTATGAAAGGAGTCTACACCATATTTGGCACCAAGTACGTCCAGAAGAGAGAGCAAGCAGTGTGTACTCTTTGGGCAGGAAACCAATTCTAGGTAATTTTTAAGTAACACTAATCACAGCTAAAAGCATTTACTGACAATCAGGTATGTTTTGATCTAAGTATTTCTTCACCAGGAGTTTCAGTCTTCTCTCAAATTTACCAGCAGTGCATAAGCTTGCATGTACCTTTGGCTGGAGACAAAATCCTCTTATTTAAGAAGAGTGTTCCCAGTGCTCATGTGATTCTCCATCTAGTACTATTTAAAAATCCCACAAAATTAGTAACCAATAAAAGGTAGGAAATTGTTAGCTTTCTTACATCCACAAGAATGTTGATTGTGCTCTTAGTTTTCAGCCTTCATCGCTCTTGTCTTCCTTGTGATCCCAATTTAACGCAAGGCAGTTGTCTAATAATGGCAAAGGCAGTGCAGTAAAAATAGATAAATAGAGTATGGTGTCGCTTTTAGTATTGGCCCCTTGTGAATTATGTGTGGGTTTATGTTACAGTCTGGAAGTTAAATCACAGTTGATTTCAAATTTGTATGATCTAAATGTTAGGTTTCTGGTTAAAATGCAAAAAAGGTAAAAAGTTGGTTTTAATCTGTTAAATATTAATGCAATTAAATTGATGACCCAAGGATGAGACATTCAGCAACCTGATATTTCAATTGGTCAAGTGGGCGCTGTCCTTGCACACAGCAGGTGGATTGGAACTAGATGATTTTTAAGGTCCCTTCCAATCCAAACCATTCCATGACTCTATGATTCTATAGTAAAGTTTTAAAATGTGCATGTGATTTTTGACTCTGTAATAATTCTGAGGTAAACAACTAATATCACAAATACACTCTTTTAGGCTTGTATAAGAGGCTGGGCTTCTCATGGTAGAAGTGAATTTTTGTGAAGCCAGTTGTTAACAGACAATATATAGTAGTTAGTACATTGTCATAAACTTTGCAGTGAAGATCTTTAAAGAATATAAACCATGCCATAGTTTTTTTTCTCAAATTTATTACTAATCAATCCTCTTAATGCAGAAATGTTTATGAAGCCTCCTAATATCTAGAAAGCTAAAACAATGATGAATTTAGAATTGGTTTTATTTGCCATCAGATTTTCAGTTTGTGTTGCATTGCATTTTCAAACTGGGGCATGCAGACTCTAAGTACAAGTGAAAAGTTTGTCTTGCAACTTCAAGGAAAGCAAAATGTCAGTCTACCAAAAATGGAACTAAAATGATCAGAAATAATAAATTGAAATGGAGATTTCACATTTATTCTGTTTCAATTTGTAACTGATTATATAGAGTAATAAAGCTAATTAATAAGGCTGTTAAATAGAAGCATAGATAACCTAGCTGGCCTTTGACATGAACAGGCAGAGAGGTAGGTACTAGGATAGTATTGTACCTAACCCATAGGTATTTCTGTATTTCTGCTTCTGTTTGGTGTGTCACATTTTGTACACACCTGCTTGTTGAACTGCCTTGGACATCAGTCTTGTGGGCCTGCCCACCCCAGGTGCCCCCAGCAGTCCTTGTCGTGGCCTTGCTCAAACATCCCTGTCCTGTTGTCATTCCCCTGACTGACCTTGGCAGTCTCTATGGGGAAGGGGAACAGACGAAGTCAGTTGCATTCGCTGCTGTCTTTTGTGGATTTGGTTTGGGTTTTGGAAAGAATAGATTTCTCTCAAATTTGCCATGTTTTGGACCTGTCTGCCATAGTTCTTGCCTTTGCAGATGGAATCTAGAATTTTCTGGTTTGTTTGTTTTGGTTTGGGTTGGGTTTTTTGTTTTTGTTTTGGTTTGTTTGTTTATGTGCGTTTTTCTTCTGTAACTTTTAGATACTGTGAATATGAAGTTCTTCTATATCTTTCTCCCAGAAAACTGTCTACAACAAGGGTCATTTGAAAAAAGTTAACCATAGCTGTAGCTGTTTCCCATGGCTCCTGATTCCCTATGGAAACATGATTTATGTGATCACTGTTTATCAGGTTTTCTGCAAAGGGATATGCTATTTTAATATGCAAGACACCTCTGGTGAATTCACTGAGAGAATATTAATTTTCAACCATTTTTTTGAGAGAGTATTTGAGGGGAAGTGAGACCTGATGAGTACTTGCACTTAAAAGAAAGGCAGGGACTCTCACACATTCTGGGGGCTGAACAGTCAGAACACATACCTTCAAAATAACTGCAGTCTGCCATGTCTTGCTTGTGCGTTGGTCTCCAGAAGTGATCAACTTCCATCACTGGCATGAAACAAAGAACATTTCCTGTAGTCACAACCTATTACTTAGGTATAGATAAAAGATAAAGAATTAACAGGCAATTTTGTCTTGCTCATTTTTTGAACAACTGTGGGAGTCCTCACTGAGAAAGTCAAAAAGAATATTGTATCTCTTCATGTTAGGATAGTTTTCATACCAGAAAAGGCTACCAAACGTGAAGAAAAATAACTTCTTTTTTTTTTTTTTTTACAAACCCACCTATTGTAGAATTATAATCACCCTTGGTTTTTATCAAAGGTTTCCTATTGATAAATGAGCAAGACAGTGTTTCAGACCTGATCTACAAAGCCTAGATGTGGCAAATCTGTAAGAAAGATTATTCCCTGGACAGGGGAGAGTTTTATTTGCAGAAACTGGGCAGCGCTAAATAAAATAGGCTAACACTACCCAGCCTGCACAGTTGTGCTCTGTTTCTTTATATTTATGACTTTCACCATCTGTAAAAGGTCTGTCTCTTAAAGTGTGATTTCACAGTTATCTTCCAGTTCTCCTGAACATGACTGTCTTGACTCCCTAATGTTATATAGCTGAACTTATTATATTATAGGGAAAGATTTCTTATAGCAGATAAATTTAACTGGAAGGTGAAAGTATGCTGAAGGCAATATATTTTTGGAGAACTTCTGTTCATGATCATCATCAATGTCAAAAATGTATGATTTGACTTACCAGTCCAGGTTTAAAAGGAGCTGTAAGTCAAGCTCCTAATTCAGAGCTGTTACACTGGATCCTTTAATTATATACTGAATTTTGCACCTAAAACTTACATGGCTTTAGAGATTGATGGCCTGATAGAAAACATTTATCTTCAGGATAATGTATTTAAATGTAGTCCAGAAAGTTGGAAAATTTGATCTATGAAACAATTTGGTAATATTCCACTTGCCAAATGGTTAGAGGAACTGTGGTGGCAAAGCAGCGACCCCTTGTGCTCCTCGTAATGATGTAATGCTCACATGTTTTTAAAACTCACAAAAATTATTGTAAAAGTAATAGTACTGTGCTGTGTTGTGATCCTACCTTAGACATCTCTCTGTAGAATGCTGTTATGGGCAAAGGCACCTTTGTGTCTTATACTGACTCTTGTAGTGTGCAGTGTCTTAACCATCACTATCCATCATCTGAAAAAATGAAACCCTTGAATGCCATCTTCTGATCATAGCTAAGAACATCTTTGTTTGTTAGATTTGTGGTTTTCACACAAGTTTCATACAAGTAAGCAAGTGTCCTGTATGACTACTTGATCACTACTAGAAGAGATAACTTTGAACAAAACCACTTACTGTTTGCTTGCTTGTAGCTATGTTTTTTGAGTGGTCCTGAGTTGAAATTTAACAAGATATAATGCACAAGACATTCTGATCTCCAAAGTCAGACTGAGAAAATTAACTGAGAAAAAGAGATCTGAGAAGCCATATATATGTATTTTTTTTTTAACAAAAACAATTCTCTCTGTGCCTATTACTCAAGTATATCTAGGCTGGACCCAAAGAATATTGCCCTGAATATACCACATCTCTGATCACTGCAGCTTAATGGTAAGTTACTTCTCTGGTAGATAGGCACAAGCTAAGGCTGCAAACTCAGTGGCCAGGATACTGCTAACAATAGTTGAAAGGCCAGCACAGGATAACATTCCTAATAATAAATTTACTTTAAGATCATCTTCAGCTCCTTAGCAGGCTTGGTGCAGTTAATTATGAAGAACCTAAATAAAAATAATCTATCCAGCCTCAGGGGAAAAAAAGGTATCCTATGGTAGAGTTTCAAACAGGAGCATAATATCCCACCCACACATTAGCTTTTTGGAAAAGCAGTAGGCCCTTGAAGAAGGCTGGAGATAATTAGTGTTGCCAGACTGGTTTTGTGTTTCAGAAGAAGGAATAATCTAGTGTGTGGACTCAACAGAGATTTATATAAGAAATGCAATTAAACATACTTTTTCTGTTCATGATCCTCCCCACTATGTAGCAGTTTGATGTCCTCTTCGTTTGTCCTTCTCCCCATTGAAATGTGAGGAAGTGTGAGGAATGATTTTTTTCACAGCAACCTTGCACACCAAGGCTGAATTTCAGAAACAGATGCTCAACTCTGCTTCCTTCCGGATTCAGTTCTTTTTCTACTAATCAGTCTTTAGTATTACCTCCTCCCGATTTTTTGTTTACTTCTATGTGGTGGATTAAATTGGAAAATAATTCCTGAATTGTCTTGCAATAATAACTTGAATCCTATTACAAGCTTGTTTTTAAAGCAGCTTCAACTATTAAAAAACAAACAAATTATCTATTTTTTAAAGGAGGTGGACAACTGAGATGCCTGTGTGTGATCTGTGTAATGGCTTATCACTGATGTTTTCTGCAGCAGTGCATGCAAAAGCTTCTACCATTCTTCCATAAGTATTCAAACAGTCTAGTTTCCCAGAACAGTGGCAAAAAGGAATCAACATTTTTCTGTCTTGAAGAGAGGTTGGTAGTGATAAATTAATGCCTGAGGTAACAGGTGCTATGCATTATAAATCATATCACAATAAATAATCAAAAGAGCTTATCTGGATGGGAGGGATAGAATACATGTGCAATATTATGTGTCTAAAACTAGATATAGCATGAGACAGTGCATTCTTACCCTGTTTCTGTTAATATACTTAATGGAATGTGCAGCAGGACGCCTATCCAATACATAAGGGCATGGTCTCCATTTGCTTTTCATTCTCACAGAGGAATATAGAAGTTGCTTGCAGAAGAATGACTTCTGCATACAGGAGTCATAACTTATCCTCTGGGTCATGATTCCCACCTACAACAGGGAGGATTTTTATGTTAAAAGCACCCTTTTTATAACAAAGCAGGACTTCTAAGCTCCATGAGACTTTGAGTTTGACAGGGAGAAATGGAACTGGCATGTCTTTTCAGGTCATCCTCCAAACCATGCTGCTGGGCACATGATCTTTTTTTTTCATGAATAATGGATTAATGATCCCAAATTATAGAATATGGAGGCAGTCGGCTGGTGTTGCTTTATCCTGCAAAGCAGAGACCTGTCCTTTTCAGCCCACCTTAGCTCTATTCTTTTGATTAATATCATCAGACCAGGACCATCAGATATCAAACACTATGTGGAGTGCAGTTACTGACTGCAACCAGAAATCAGAAAGTCTGCAAAGTCCAGCTAGTTTCTCTACAGAAAAACTGGGGCAGTATTGGTCAGACTGGAGAGCTGGGGTTAGGTGGGAGAGGTCTGACAACGTAATGAGTACCTTCAGTCTGGGGGAAATCCAACTTGGTGCTCTGTTTTTTTCCAGAAGTGAGCAATTCTCCTGGGGGTCTCACCTGTGCACCCTAACTGCGTGAACCTAATTATCCTGTCATGCAGTGAAAGCTTTCAGTTAAGACTTCTGGTAATGTGGTATAGTACTGGTAATTTAGAAATGCAGAATGAAGACATGTTAATGAGAGAGTATTGTTACTGTGAGATTATTCTTCAGTCTCACAGTCTGTACCAGTTCTCAGTAACAGAAAAAAACCCTTACAGTTTCTCTGAGGAATAGCAAGGGGTTTGGTATTTTCGCAGTACCTATGAGGTGAAATACTGAACCCAAAATCGCTTGACAAAATGGTTGCTGCTGTAAAAGTTTCCCAAGTGTGATACAGAGAAGCAGTATCCTACAAGAATGCAAAGATTCCTCCATGTATGTTACTAAGACACTCCCATACCACAGGAATGTGCCTACTAGCCCTTGGCTAAATCATTTACTTACAGATTTGTAAGACAATATGCTATTTAATCACAGAAATGGCTAATACAACTGTGTTTGACCTCTTCATTTTATTAGCATATTTTATGTTCATACTTTACAATAAAATAAGTTATATATACAGCATTAAACAAGTTATTAGAAAGTAAGCTTTGGCAAGATCTACAGGATTCTTTTTCATTCCTGTACATCTTTTGTGTAATAATAAAAATACTGTATACTAAATAAAATAATGTTAAATAGTCTGTATTCACATTGGCACCATTGATTTAAAAACCCTATCTTTTCATGGCCCAATAAACATAGAAAAGAGGATTCTTGGATCTTCTTTATCTTTATCTTCTAAATGATGTATAGTATTAAATGACACTTAAGAGGCAGTCCACTGAATAACACTGTAGTTACACACTGGCACAAGAAAAACAGAATCTTCACACTTTTTTTTTTCTTTCCCCCTTTTTTTATGCTAGTAACATTAGTAAAAACTGCAGATTCAGGGTCCTGAAAATCTTGAAGATTGCTGAGTTGTCAGCAGATCTAGAAATCTTATTGAAGCCTGTTGAAGTCTGCATGAATTTGTCATTAATTTCAAGACACTAAGAATTTCACTCCTAAATTCAATGTCAGTCAACTGGTTAAATGTTCAAATAAATGCAGCTTGATACTTTCTTGAGTCAAAACTCTCATAAAATTTGGCATATGCAAATTAATGAAGAGCGTTTTGTGATGCAAAAGAAAGGGGGGAAGAAGAATGATGAAAGGGATAGGTTTTATGTTGCTGTATGTACTTCCTCTGCTATACAAATTAAGTGCTGAAAAGATGCTAAATATAGATGTTAAAGGGTGGTACTAAATGTTCTGCGCAATTATAATACTATAATAGGTAAGATCTAGTTACTAAGTGATGGAACACTGGTTGTGAAATTCAGGGTAATAGTTAATATTTTTAATAGCATTTTTTCAGTCATGCACTTTGGAACTTAAGAAGTATTGCTTTGTAATTGACATGTCTCTTAATTTACTGGTTGCACTCAGTGAAATCTGCCATCACTATTTTAGCTATAAATTAGGCAAATAGGCTTGTAACAGATACTGACTTGTGGTTTGAATGAGTTTGAGAAAATTTTTAACCATGAAAAGCAGAGATTTAGTTAAAAGGAAAAAAATAAGCTAAACTTTTTTTTATACACAAACTCACAATAATGCTTTACCTTCCACATGAGTTTGTTTTCACAGGTGGATTCTGTCCTTATGGTCTAGGCTTACAAGAGTATAGCATTTAAAAAGCATTTTTCCTCTGCACTTCAAGTGTCTCTAAAGAAATCTGCTCTTTATGCTGTTACTGTCACATGTGTCACTGTTGTCTGAAATTACTCCACTTAGAATATAGTTTGATATGTAGATGTCACTACCTGAAAAGTACATTTTTCATGGTAGTGGCCAAGGTGCAGTGTTTTCTTGTTTGTTTGGGGTTTTGATTTTATTTTTGTAAGAGCAAAGAAGAAAAGAACTTGTTCTCAACTTGCAAGGAGTGACTGACAAATTTTGCTGTCCACTTGCCTAATCAGCTTGTCCTCAGCAAGTCAGCAGTTTGAATTTAAAATTTCTGAAATGTCAGTATGGACCAAGAGTGCATTAATGTGCATTATGTACATTGTTTTGAAGCACTTCAATCTGTAAGTTATGGTGACTCTTTTTTCATATAGTATAGTTGGTAAATCTGAGGACTCTGTATATACACCTATGGACATACTTCTGGATTCAACAAACCCATAGTAAGTGTAGAAAATTAAATTGGTTGGAGTGAATAGAAATGTACTTGCCTCACGTGTATTAATTGACACTGTAGCTGTGATACTGCTTCTGAGTGTAACTATTAAACCATTAAACCATTGAATGAAGTCCTAAGAGACAGGAATATTTTCAGAGAGCTATTCAATGCCTTTCTTGAAGGCTAGGCAGGAAGGGTATCAGCAGGGTTATTTGCCCTTATAATACAGACCACAAAATGGATGTTTGTGTGTCCACTTATTATCAGTAACTGGTTAATATAATTTTGTTTATTGACATGTTTCATACCAAGCTTCTTGGGAGATTTCTGCTCTTATTTTTATAGATGTGTAACTTCACTTTTTTTTGGAAGTCAAAGAGAAGAGCTTCCCATTGGCTATCAGGAGCAATTATATAGAAGAAACATCAATGGTCTTTTGTCCATAGTCTTTGTGTGCTTGCTGGAATCATGCTTCTTTGGGATGACGTGGAAGTGCGGGTCCCAGGCAGGCATGTCATGATGTCCCTGCTGGTTCAGGAGCCGGCATTGCTTGTGCCCACTCTAGAATATCTGCACACAAGGATTCAACAGCATCCAACCGCTCGATTTGTACCAGCTTGGTTAGCAGTTCTGGGATACTGTAACCCGCCGTGCTGATGCGGTCAAACAGCTGCATGCCATCTGTCATGCCGCCTATCTCATCCCTCTTCAGTCCAAAGCTCTCGGCAAGGTGGCGCCACGTTTTCACTATGGCTTTTTCTGTGTTGTAGGTTGAGCTGAGCATTCGGCTGGTCTTCTCCAGGCAATCAAATGGCAGCTCTGTAGGGCTCAGACCTGTAAAGGGAGGTGTGCGCTGTCAGGTGGGTCTGGGCACAAGTGTTGACATTTATTAAAGTACTAGAGATTATACTGTTAGCAATCCATACAGCTAAAATCTTTAAGTGGTAGTCCATGATAGGTATGTCCAGCTCCAAAGTTATTACTGTATATTATCAAATTAATTCTTCCTGGTGACAGTAGGGTACAATAATTAAGGTAAACAGCTGCCTGGGAAAAAAGTATTTGATGGCTTGTATGAATTCCCATGGCTCTGCCCCTTCCTGCAACAATTTACTAGCTGTTAGAAACAGTATATTGCAACTGTATCCCTAGTGAGCAGCCCCGTTATACACCTCTGCATGTCAGGCACAGTGTTTGAGCGCGAGAGACAGCTTTGACCCTTCCCCAGGACTGTCACCAGCAGCTGCTGAAATATGTCTGTCATTGAAAGTTGCTTGTGTGGGAAAGCCAGAAGTGAGGTGAAGCAATGATGCCAGATGCAAGCATAAAAGTCCCTGCAAATGCTCCACTGTCATTACTGTCACTGAATCCCTAGAGAGGATTTAACATTCATCCTGTGGGGAAAAAGCTATTTTTCCCTGGACATATATTCTGTATATGCATGGTCAGAGAATAGAGGAGAGGATCAGCTACAGCAATTTTCCCCAAACAGCTTTTTGCTTCTGTAGTTTTCCTGCTTCTTAATCAACAGCAATAATTTGGTGGGAGACAGAGCTCACTGAACCACAGAATAGTATGTCTTTTCTGGATTGGGACAATTTCCATAGAAAGGCAGAGGCCTTTCTTATCTTACAGCAAGCATGTGTGATCTAGTTTCATGCTGTTAATATAGGTGCAAGTTTTGTGTGCTCACCTTCTGCAACGTCGCATACGTTAGCATACACATCGAGTATCTTTTTCCTTCGACTTTGAATCTAAATGAGAAAAGTTTGATTTCATTAATTTTTCAGTCATGAGAGTAAACAACTAGCAGACAGAAGTGGAAAATCTGTGGGACATCTTCATTTCATGGTACTAGGGGTTATCACACAGTGTCCTCAAGGGTCCCTTTTGAAGACTCAAAGAAAATGACACACCCATTATTCCATGAAGCATAAATGTACTTCTGATTTCACTTGCCACTGCTAGAGAGCTTTTCAACTTCTAGCCTTTTTTGAGAACAATTGCTTTTCTGCTTCAAGTGTTTGTCTATTTTGTTTTGCTTTCAGACCAAAGCAAACTCCTGAGAATGAGGAGGAGATCTTACTTTCTGTCATTTGACGTAGAACTACTTACTTCATTACTAATTAACTGTATTTTCTTTGATGATACATTGTCTGCATAAATCTGAAACATTTCACAGATAGATTAAAAAAAAAATCAGTGAAGCTTTGAAAAGGGAAAATCTGAGGTCCAGGGTGTCATTTTTGACAAAAAAAAGAATCTCAGAATGAAAACCTGACATTTTTTAAGTCAAAATGGATATTTTTATATAGTTTCATTTAGCAGAAGTATCCTCAAGGTTTGGCTTTGGATTCAATGTGAGTGAAAACAAATGTCAAAATGTCATGAGCTCTCAGGGACTGGAATTTTCTTCCCTGTGCCAGCTCTCATTAAGACGGAGCTTTCTGAAAAGCTGTCTTTTTGACAGGACTCTAGCATTATCTCCACAAATTTGTCACTTTTCACTACAAACCAGACTAGAAAAAAAAGCTCTGCTTTCAGTACTTTGTTTTGTGGAAAGATTTTCCTCATTTTATTTGGGCTCTAAAGGGCAAGGCACATCAATGACTTCGATTAATAGACTTGCAGCTGGAGACCACAAAGTGGCTGCTCCACCCAAAGCCTGTCCTGTACTGCAGGGCAATGCAATCCAGACACCAATTGTTGTTCACATATTCTTAGTTTCATTTACATGTGCTTAATCAGTTGCTATTGTAGGCTTGGATTAGCTGTTTCAGAACCTTGTAAACAGAAAATTTTCTTTTAATAGGATTTATTAAAACTACTCCTAAGAAAGCTATTGGATCCTTATTTTCATTCTCCCCTCACTTTTATGGTAAAGAGGGAGGTTAAGTAATTCCCTGCCCATGAAGAATTGTGCAGGATGCTCTTTTTACCAGAGCCAGAAGATGGAGGATTTGTAAACCTTATGCTGAAAGTCAACAGGTGACATTTAGCCTGATGATCCTCTGTGTGGTAGCTATTTGCAAATGGATTTTGTTTTAACTAGGAAGAAGCAGACTTGGTTAACAACAAGACTTTCTTTATCCTCGTCCAATGGCTACTGGATACTCTTTCCTGTGCTAGCCAGGTTACTTAATCTGTAGCCTGAAGCAAATTACTGCTTTTCTAGCTTCTGGCAAGTGGCTTAATTGTGACATCTTAGGTATGGAGTGTAGAGTCTTGATGCAATCTGCACTTTCATTGAAAAGTCTGTCTTCAGCCTTGTCAGCAGTCTTCAGTCTGTGACAAGTATGTTTCTTCCAGAAGGTTTGGAAGAAGGTTTGGTGTGCTTATATCTACCTAAATGACTCTGAGAATGTATCTATTATATATAGTCTTTAATATATTAAGGTAAGATGCTTCTTTTTAAATGTTCTGATTTCATGCCTACCCAAGGTGTGTTATCCTATTTCAATCCAGTGCTCATGGAAGTATCATATTTTTAGAGACCTCAGAAACCTGAATTTTAAAATGTGAGCATTGGAGTAGGAAGTAATTTTCAGACGGTCATAACAGTTTACAACTACAAAACCATTTTGCTTGTGTTGAGACTTTGTGTCTCTGGACTAAGCTGAAGTGAGCTGCTTCAGAAATTTTGAGCTGAACCATCCCAACCATCTAAAACATGCAAACGTGAAAAGATGCACTTTCAAACTTCTTTATTCCTAAATGATATTTGATGTTTGATATTAATTATGTGATTTTGTTCTAGGTATTGCCATTTTTTGAAGTACTAAAAAAATATCTGAGCAGACACTTTCTTTTTAAGGATAGTTTCATGTTAACACAAACAAAAAAGTTGTGTGGGTGAAGTGTGGCCTTAACTATGCCTTAAAATACTCCAAGTGAGATAAAAAGCCCTGAGCAGTACACACTAAGCAGGAAGAAGCAAAGACCTTCCACAGCAAAACAAACAGTGGTTTACAGTGTCCTTCAGAGCAATGACCTTCAAACTATTTGTGTGTTTTTCAAAATTACGCATGAAAACCAAGCACAACACCGGATATTATTGAGAAGTCTGTGCTGTGGAAATACCAATGCAGCTGGGTCAAGGTACTCAGATGCTACACTGTCAGCTGAACCCAGCTATGCTGCTACATTATTTTATTGTCTGGAGTCTTTCACAGTAAATGTACCATTTGGGATAGTTTTATTAGCATTAACCATAACAGGGCATTGCTGGTTTTGTTGTTTCTTTCTTTAGACTATAAAATATAATAAACAGAAAAGTGAAGTTATTACTCTGGTTGGAAATTTGGTTTTCATCCCCGAACCATATATATGTACATAGATGACACTATGCAAAGGTGAATCTATAAACAATTTGTCTGGAGAAGCTCTTGTAAATCAGTCTGGTCTACATTACAATGCATTTGGGGTGGGGGTGATAGCTTGTATATTTTTTCCTTAAAAAAAATACAGAAAAATGCTCTCAATTTTTAAATCTCAAAATAGCCTTACCCCAGTTGATTTATTGCTTGTAGAAGATTTATCTCTGGCCAAATGCACTAAAGATAATAGGCATCTCTCTGGGGTCCCTTGCTTGTCAACTGCAGCTTCTTCATCGCTATCCATACTACGGCTTAAAAGTCGTTCATTCTCAGAAGATGCATCATTTTCACTGTGAAATGAAGGATACGGTTATCTTAGTGAAGTCCCTCATGGATTCACTCCAGTCATCTCCTTTTTGCTATCTGAGAGTTAATTGAATAAAAGTGTCTTCCATTTTTTAAAATGTGAAAATTTAAAGTCCTGTGTAAGTAATGGCATTCATCAGCCCAGGGTGTATGTACAATGCCCACCAAGTAACACAGTCACACACAGCTTGCAATAATCCTTTTATAGAGGGATTTTCCAACTCAGGACAGTGTTTAGCCCACCATAATCATGTTACCTGGGCAGGTTTGGCTGCCAGGAAGAGACAAGGTGAGGAAAACTACCACACTGTGCAGATGATGCCACAGAAAAGACCTGTTGCAGATATTTTTACTTTTCCTGCCTAGAAGGGAAGGGGAACCTTACTAAGGCCATGTGAGTGAGAGCTGTACTCAGATCCCAGAAATGAACCTCTCAAAAGGTGAGATGGAGACCCAAGAGCTAATGAGTTGGTTACAGAGGGAGTAATGAGGGTGCAGGTTTTTTGGTGATGCCTGCCATTGTCCCAGAAAATGGAGAAGGAAAAGCCTGCTAAGACACCCAGTCTTTTCCCTGCTGCAGCAACCCACCCATCAATTTTGTTCTTCATGTGTTCCACTGTACCAGGATGGATGGTGACCATGTCCCTCCCCCACTTCAATTAAACTGGTAGTATGTTTATCTTTTACCCACCTTTTGACAGCCTTAGCTGGAGTTGCTGTAAGTTTTTCAAACTCTTCTTTCTCAGAGAATATCACAACGTTATCTGTAGATCAACAATTAGAGAAATTTAAATAGGCAAGGAGTTTCCAAACCAGTGTCTTGTGTCAGGAGCTGGTTCTGCTGGCAACCTTAATGCAAACATAAATCTCTCTGCTACTTTTTAATTGCTATCAGAGGATTAAGCGACATTCTTGTAGTACAAAAAAACTATTATAGACAATTCTTTAGTAAACTGATGTGGGTTTTATACAATTCAAAAGAGAAATTGTAATTAAGAGAAATGTATTAAGAGTATTTAAGCCCAATGTTGTCTTGGATAGAAAAAGCAAAACTAAAAAAATGTATACCTTGTACTTCTTTCTTCTCTTCTTGTGTGTTAGCCTGAGCTTCAACATTTTTTACTGAGTGGCTCTTGCAACAGGCTAGAATATAAAAATAAAACACTAATTATTCTCAGAAGCTATCAAAAACGGCGTTTGTAGCTAAAATTTCACCTGCTGAACAATTACCTTGAGCAGAAGGTTTTGTTTTCACAATGTAAAACATGATGATGAGGACAATGGCAATAGCCATTATGAAGATGGTAGACATGGCAATTATAAGAGCTGTAGCCAGATGTCCTTGTCCTGAAAGATCTGCTGGAATAAACAAAAGGAATATTTTCTTAAAGGAGCAACTCTTAGGATCAGAGAGTAGTTAATAGTTGGCAGTCTGCTCTTACACATATTTTGCATACTCATTTAGTTGATCTGAGTCTTGGTTACTCATTGAGAATTGAAAAACTTAGTGTTGCATCTCAAAAGCAAACTAATTAACAGTTTTTCAGTACTTTTATATTTATGCACTAGCCAGTTAGCAATATTCATTAAAATATTTGATGGCATGATCCATCATATACAACGTGTATGAAATTGTATTATCTACTAATAACATAAAAGCTATACGTAAGCAAGAGTAGCAGCTTTTTTAACACTGTATTCTGGGAATAAGGATTGAAAAGACAAAAAAAAGGTAAATATGTGAAGGGAATAAGAACTAAAATGACTGTTGATAAGTGTGGTTGCCTCAAAAGCTCTGTAGTTAAAAGGAGAACACAACACAATGCACATGTAGAACTGATGTTTTTCTAACAGATACTTTAAACGCAGCACGGCTAGAAGGTGAATTTAAAATAAAGTGTGTGAAAAGGTTTTCAGAAATGGAACTTGGATGTGAAAGGCTAGAATCAAAAAGCTAAAAAAGGATGCAGAAAACTATAGATATGCTAAAATGCATGAAAACTTTAATTTTTCTGAAAACATGACCCTCACAACCATGTTTTCAGACAATACCAATAAGATCAGCATTGTCAGTGCCTCATTAACTGCATCTTTTTTGTTGTGTCTTTTCAGGTTCACATATTAAAAAAACCTAACAATCATGCTGGAGAACTGTTTATGTTAGCTCAATAAGAGACTGACCATATTTGAGCATTGAATTCTTTTCACCCTTCTAAGATAAGCTTTTGATGAGGCAGAGTGCCATTTCTGCATAGCTACAAATAATGAGCTAAATTTACTGCTGCCATTACCAAGTACAGTTTAAATCCATTTTATGTTCAGCTAACTAAAACAGCAGTTTTGATTAACCAAGAAATAAAAGTGAATTCTGAATTATTTCTAACAGCAGCTCTAGAAATCCAGAAATGGTGGCAATGAAAACCACAATAGATATTTTCAGTTTGGCTGCACTTTGTTGATCCCTTTTCAAAACAAACAGCGCCTAAATTAACTTCCTGAGTGCATTCTTACCTTTGTGAGCATGCTGGTAAGGCGAGAAAGTGCTTGTGCCAGAGGTACTTGGGAAAATGGCTGAAATGCCAGAGTTAGCCCCTGCACCTGCAATATAAACAGAAATGCCATAAACTGCCATGGTTACTTTGTCCAGTCAAAGGAATACGTTGGCTCAAGTAAAAAGAGCTTTTCCTTCACTTGGTTGCATTCCTCATTTATTAGCAAAGAACCCATGAACTGGTCATTTTTTGAAATGTCATTAATCCCAAAATGCATTACTGGCATGCTGAAAGTTGCCAATTGACATTTTTTACTAGATTTGACTACATTTCTGTCATAGTGAAGAAATCAAAGATCCTGAACAGTTATGTGCTTAGAAGACACCCAAGCATCTTCAGACACAGGCAGGGCCAACTGTTATAAATAGCTTCCCATGTTACAGTTCTATCCTGGGTAGCAGAAAGTTTTCCAGATGCAGCTGATGATTCAAACTGTTTACAACCTCATCCTCCATTATTTGCAACTGCAGACTCTGAGACTCAGCTCAGATTCAGCTCACGTAGATGCATCAGACTAGTGCTTCTCACAAGCATCCTTCATTAGCAGCATCACTGTGAAGCTGTGACGGTATGCAAACCCTTGTGACCCCACAGGAAAACCAAGTGAAGGTGACAAATAGCAGCGTCGAATGCTTTTCTGTTCCATGGAGATGTACCGTCACAAAAGGGAATATTAAAATTTCCTGTAATGTAACCAGGCAGTATCTTTCTTATGATTCCCACAGTCAGGCCAAATATATATTCTGGGGAGAGGGAAAATCCACTAAAATAGTAAAATGAAGAACTTATAAGAATACTTCATGCTGGCAGAGGGGTGACATTGTCTAATAGGGGTTTTCATGTCTAAATTCTACAATTAAGGTTAAAAGTTAATTTTTCACTTGGTGTCATAAGCCAAGTTTTCAAAGCATTAAACCAAGTCATAAATTAACATATTTTGACAATACCAGACAATACTGCAAATTATTTGGAATAAGTGAGAAGGGTGGTGGCATAGTATTCCAAATCAGAACAGAAATATTAGGGTTGGAGGTAAACATTCTCTTCATTCTCAAATAAACTTTAATGCCACTGGTAAGCAGGTAATGCAAACAGATGCTGTCAACAGACACTGGAAAACGTTTTCTGTCTTGGAAGGGGTATGAAATCCCTCCTGCTTTATATTAGCTGCCTAGGGAAAAAAGTCCAGTGATAATTACATTCAACAGACTTAAAGGCAAAAAACTGTCCCAGTCACCTGGTAAGGTATGTACAGCACATGGCTTCACAACCTATTTTGGCAACTAGAGTAGATGAGAGCTCACTGTGACATTCTTTTGACCAAGTAAATATTTGAAGAAACCAAATCCACCAGGTAAACTTGACAGGAAATTAAGTGGTCTGGAATGGTCTGAGAAATGTTCCACAGTTAAGAACAAAGCAATATCCACATTCTTCAAATTAAGAGAAATGGCTTTTTTAAAAAGAAAAAAAAAGTATTACCTAACATAAAACATGGCTGCATGTAGTGAATGAGAAATGTACACTTAAAGTGACCACAAACTATGAGTTGCAGATGTCTTCAAAAGAAATTTTCTCTAACAATGGTAAAACTTCTTTCAAACATCATTTGTTGGAAGGAAATGGATTAATTTGTTACAATTGGCATTTTTTTCAAACTGAATAAGTGTTTTCATAAAGTTTTAAATATACTAATTTATTAATTCAGATGCTTTTCATATTATGCAAATGACAACCAGATTACATAAGTCTTCCCTCTGTTCCTTTCTCTGTGACAGACTTCCTTCTAAGAAGAATTAGTTAGGAGCTCCAGGGACTGAAGTGCAGAAGTAGACCATCTGGGGATCAGTAAACAAAGATGTCATCTGCATGTAGTGGATACTGAGGACAGGTAATTTGTAAAATTTTCAGCAATTCACAAAACTGAAGTGAATCATCCTTGGTCATGACCTATGTGTTTACTCATCATGGCTGGACATGGCTGGAGGAAATTTAGTAAATAGCCAGTGCTGTAGCCTGATACTTTCCTTCATGTCCATGGCTACCAGTCCTATGCCTGTTCTTGCAGCCCCCCTGGCAAATCCAGTTACAGCCAATTGTGATTCTGCAGGGCCCTTGCAAGCTGCAACAAGTCAACAATAGCTCCTCTTACGCTGCCTCTCAGTGAACACAGGAAGCTGTGCTGCTTTGTCTTCCTGCAGTTTAGCCAACAAGCTCCAGCTCATCTCCCCCATGAGGGAATTTTATCAAACTCGCCTCTCTTTACTTCTCTTGAAGTATGTAGTCACTGAAGTATTTCTGCCTAATCAATCTTTTAGTTGCTTGATATTGTCAACCTTGTGTTTTCTATCCATCTGTGAAAGGAAGTAGAGCCTTTCAAGATGGGAAGTCACGCAGCAGCACATAGAACAAGAAGAGTAAGGAGGAAGGTCATCCATTCTTCATTCAGCATCATCGTCAGACGTCACTCAGCTCTACCCCACATCAGGGTTGCCCATACCAGGCACACACGTGCACACATACACACATGCCTCGCCTGTGCACCAGAGCGAGCACCTTCAGCTCCCGACTCTATGTGCAGAATTTTTTTTGCATGGGAACAGAGCCACCTCATTTGTTCTGTAGTGCCTATCCTGGCAAAATCAAGGCTGGTGCTAGAATGTGATGGTCTTTTACATATGCCTAGGTGGGAGTTAGTCATTATGCATATTTTAAGCCTATTGTCAAATTTTGGCATATCCATTATGAGGCAAGATTTTTCTTTAGATGTGGCTTAGAAGAAAGTGCCAATTCGTGCACCTGCATTGCAAGAGGAACCGAAAATGCCAGCTTCTGTGGAATTTCAGTTTATACCACTTTTGTGTGAGCAAAAAGAAACAGAACTCATAGCAGCTGCTTTTTCCCAGTCCAGCCATCACACCATGACTGCAATGTCAGTTGTTTCTGTGCACATCCAGTTTTGCATCCCAATCGCATTATTAATTCTGGTTCCAATATAGACGACACATAACCTATAAAGACTTAGATATAGCTCAGGCAGAGACATCCTAAAGTGCTACAGCAAACATATGGAAACAACTCTATTAAAAAAACCCGAAACACTGATGGCTGTAATATAGCTGTGCAAAAGAGTGGTTTATATTCCTGGACACCTGTAAGTAATACTGTAGGAATGTGGTGAAGACATTAGGAAACAGGTTTATCACTGATGGTTGGACAACTTTTGCATTATAAATGTTTTTATTCAAAAAATTATGATTTAGTTGTAACTTTCTTGGAGTCTAAATACAATTTCCATTAAAAACCCTCCATACTTATTGTTTAAAAGAACAATTGAATCTGTATTCACATTTGAATGTTTGGGGGTTTAACTCAAAAGATATCTTTAATTTAAATTTCTATGCAGGGGTCTTTTGCCCTCATAGGTAACAAATGCTGGGCAATAAAATACTTTTTTGTTGTTGTTTCAATAAACCTTTCTGCTTTATGTAACAGACTATTAGTGTTGGTTCTGTACCTTGAGACAAACTTACAACAAGAAGTGACAAACAAAACTACCAGATTTGTGAGAGGAAGAGGAGGGCACGGGGAAAGGGGGTCTTACCAACATGGCCCCTTGCAAGTGTTTGTGAGTGAATAAAATCTGGTGCAGTAGGAGACCATATGTGCTCCTGACATAAGTTGCTCTGGGTATCAGCTTACTGGTCCATGCCAAGGACTGCTGCTCATAGTTAGCAACAGCTTTTTTTTTTTTGAGTTTATTTAATACATAATAACATATTATAAAAGTCCCCAAAGTGTATACACAACAAACTATCAGAGTGATCCTCAAATAAGCATTTAAAAAATCTGTGTCTATATATGTATCTATTTCTTGCCATCGAGTGCAGCTTGCTTTCTCCCGATGCATCCCTCTTCTCACAGCCACGGTCCAGTTATGAATGGCACAGCCAACCTGTGAGTGCCATCATCAAAACTATTTTATGGACATGAAGTAAGATAAAGCACATATGCAAATAAATAATTAGCAGCCTTAAATATGAGATGAAAAATAAATTATACTGAATTGAAGTTCAATAAAGATGGAAAGCTTATGTTTGACAAAGTAATTGAAAACTGGATTTTAACTAAAACTAGTCATAACTAAAAAACTAGATACATAGAAAGCAGAGGTCAGAATTTTCAAATGAATGTAAATCTGTATTCAGGTACTTACATGAAGGGTTTGTTTTCAAACTTAAGAAAACAACACTTCAAATGGAATGCCTGTGCACTTGGAAAGTCATGGAAGCTAAAGAAGCTGTCAAAGCCAAGCTGCTTTCTCAGGTGCTTACACATAACTTCAGTAACCAAACATAAACCAATTCTGAAAATACTGCAAATCATAACAGAGCATATCCTGGGCAATGACTGCTCTTTATTTTACTGTCTTTTCAGGGTACATATAGAATACTCTAAAATAAGTTACTCTAATATTTTCTGGAGCCACAAGTAGATTCTTCAGCTAGTGTAATAAGTACATCGGGAAGAGCATGAAGTAAATTTATTCCTGTGATTTAAACGTCTAAAAATGCTGATAGGGAAGTTCCCCCAGACTTTTATTTTCAATCTGGTCAATCTCACTGTAAACAACCAGAACACATTAAAGGAAATATTTTATACTGTTGTGCTCTCTGTAATGTCTTTCACTGTTTTATTTCTCTCTGCTTTTATTTTGCCAGGGCAGGGAAGCAGTGACAATTATAGGCCATGTGGTCTTAGTCTGACAATCTGGATTCACCAGGAGCTGTAATCATTGCACAGCACTGGAAGGTCATAGGCACACACTCCATGAACTAAGCCTATGTCCAGCAATTCCATATTATCAGCTCTTTCTCTGTGCAACATGAAGGGGATAATTGCTGTTTAAACCTTACTATCACGACTTCACAGCATCAGAAGGAAGAGAACAGACCCACCAGGAACCAAGCTCACATTTGTCCTTTGTCCTGGTGGCCAGCCCATCTGTATGGCTACACGAAAGCTGCTGTTCTGCAGTTCCTGAGTCTGCTCAGTTCCTGAGCCTAGTCAGAGCAATGCTGCAGAAATCTGCAATGTATTCCACAGGCAGGTGATGCTCACTGTGGGAGCTGCAGCTCCAGCACCAATGAAAACATCAAAGTCATTGGAGTAACCACCAGGACCAGATGCTCTCCTGAGTGAGAGTTAATATACTAAATTCTAATATACTAAATTCTAATATACTAAATGAGAATTTCAGCTACTAAAAGACAAAATCTTTTCCAGCAGTAACTGTACCTCTCTGCCAGAGAAACTTCATGGCTAAACCTTCTGTCTTTTACATATATTTTTACACTGGATAAAACAAAACAAAAAAAAACCAAAACAAAAATGGCCTGAAGTGACTCCAATTCCAGAGGTGCTGACAGAAAATTCAGCATCATTAACTGTGGGAAGCCACATCTTAGAGTGGGTTGGTACTCATTACCTTCATTCTTTGATTTGCATGGAAAACCTGCCTTCCCTGCCTCTTGCAGTGCTGTTATTTATCATAGAGGCATCATATCCAAATTTAGTGTCAGCACGGGGGACTCGTGGCTCATGATCTGCCTCATGCACTGAAGGCTTAAGATCTCGCACCTTTGACATTTTGGCATTGTGTTCCTCTGTGCTTAGCATGGAGGTTCCTACACAGGAGACTCAAGGAAACTGCTGCATGCAGAGGCCAGAAAACTTACACAGGTGTTTCACAGTGCACAAGATAGGAAAAAACTGTAGTCTTTATGGTGATGTTATCCTTTTCCCAATAAGAAAAAGCTTTCCTGCTCCACAGCACACACCCTTATGCTCATATATGCACAGCCTCTTCCCTGTATGTGCCCAGTGCCCAGTGCCCACAAGCTGCTGCTGCAGCCTATCATTCCTCCCTGGCTGCAGAACTGTTGTTCCCATCCTTCAGTCCAGTGCCTCAATGAAACCTCTCACCTCTGAGAAGTGTCTCCCTTTCCTTCCTCCTTTTCATGTATTTTGTGCGATCTTTATCTCAAAAAAAAAAAAAAAAGGTGACACAGGTCCATCAAGGAATTTCTTTCTCATTCCCAGTCATTTTTTCACTAACATTTCCAGATGCTGGGAAATGGAGTGTTCACCTTGTTTCCTCTGCCATTTCAAGTTTTACTGACTGTATATGAGTTGAAAGTTGCACAGCACACTCTTGGAGTTGAAAGACATTTTTTTACCACTTGATCAAACCCAAATACTTTTTTTGCCAGATAAAATGTATTGCCAGGCAAATTCTCTGACCAAGTTTCCATGCAGGGGCACGCACCCCCAGACTTGGCCCTCTGTAACACACAAACCAGGCACTTCCCCAGCAAGGAATGTTTTCAGCTAAGGAGAGCACCACTGTTCTCCAACACTAATGAAGGACTGAAACAGGATTTATCTGCCCTCATTTTTCTGTCTAGAAATGCAAAGCTAGAGCTTGTCACCCTATGCTTCCTATTTTTAAGTAATTTGCCATTCTCACTTCCTTGTGACCCACTGGGTCACCTTACTCCAGTGGTGTGCAGTGTTTGAAGAATAGGATCTCTGGGGAAGAGGCAACCCTTTAGTTTGGGGTTTAAGCTCCTGAATGCTGTTCAGTGCTATTTTGAAGTCTCAAGAAAGGAACAGAAGAATCCTGGGTCCATTTTGAGTTTTCATTCTGAGTCCTCCATCATGACAGCCAGTCAATAAGCAGAGGTTGTTCTGCCGAAGGGAACCATTCCTACCAAAAAGCTGATATTATCCTTCATATGACAGAAACCATGTGCTTGTGTTATGTGCTCAGAGAGCACATAATATGAGTTTGGAATTTGCAACCCTCAGAAAGTTCCACAGTTGTGCATTACTGACATGCCACCTCTTCCTTGCTCTAACTGGTATAATCTGATGACAGTGAAATATGTGAAAAAGATCATCTGCTAATACCAGATTTTACACTGCCTGCATAGCAACAAGTGAGCCTTTCAAGAGGTTCCTGCAGCCAGGCTGATTTTCCATCTGGAGTACAATTTAATGCCTATGAATTGGGAAGCGGCCATTCCAAACAATGTCCAGAGGTTTAGACATCATAAGCCAAATTACCTGAGCTCAGTGATTTGAGGGATTTGGATTTTAAGATGCTTTCCTGCTTTTTTAACACTTAAAATCATATGGTTGGTTTCATGGAGTTGATTAAAATGGAAATCTTCAGTCTTCCTAGGCCTAATGTTTTCTTCTACCTTAATATCCAATTTGTCAGTTTATGCACCTGCCTAATTTCCTGCCAAAGATAATATATATATTTATTCTGTGTTCTTCAAGCTAAAAATTGCATGTGGGTAATCAGTTGTGCCATTCGTCTTTCCTAACAGAAGCACATCACATATCATATCTGTCAGCCTATAAAAGACAAAGATTTTTTTTTCAACTGAGTAATAGCCATAAGGTCTTCTGGTAGTTCCTTGCCAAATCATTAAGTTACAACATGTTGGATACTAGCAAAACCCCATTTCAAAATGTGTTTGAGACAGGCCACCAGAGCTGAGGAAGGGAGTAATTTCCAGCTATGGGCTAGCAGCAGGCAGGGTTCTGTTCCCACCAGTGGGGCAGCCAGGTGCATCTGCATCCTCTTACCATATACCCTCAACTCCCACTAAGACTCCCTGTGCTGGGTTTGGCTGCGGTACAGATAATTTTCTTAATAGTAGGTAGTATGGGACTGTGGTTTGGATTTGTGACCAAAAAGGTGCTGATAATTCAGGGATGCTTTCATCATGGCTGAGCAGCGCTTACACAGCACCTTTTTTGCCTCTCACCCCATCCCACCAGTGAGGGGGCTGGGTGTGCACAAGGAGCCAACACAGTTGATCCCAACTGACCAGAGGGATATCCCACACCATATGTGTCATGCTCAGCATATAAAGCTGGGGGAAGAAGGAGGAAGGGTGGCACATTCAAAAAGTGATGGTGTTTGTGTTCCCAATTCACCATTATGTCTGATGTAGCCCAGCTTTCCTGGAGATGGCTGGATACCTGTCTGCCTGTGGGAAGTGGGGAATTGTATTGCATTGCTGATGTGCAGGGCTTCTGCTTTACTTATTAAACTGTTTTTGTCTCAACCCATGAGTTTTCTTACTTTTACCCATCCAATTCTCTTCCCTAGCCAGTGGGTGGAGTGAGTGACTGTGTGAGGCTGGACTGTCAGATAGGGTTAAACCATGACATTCCCACCCTTGTGTTTTGACTTACCTCTCCACCTTCTTCCCATATCTCACATCTGGATGTTCCCTGGCACCCTTACCTCACCTACTAATACAGATGTTATATCACCATCACGCTCACCCTGCCCTCACCCACTCCGCTATCTCAGGACAGCTTGGGTTACTGCAGCCAAGTGGGGTGAGCAGCTGTACAACAGATCTGCCACTGTGCATGCAGAGAGCTCAGGGAGATACTTCCTTCTGGACTGCTACTGCTCACCAGGAGCTCTGTGAGGTGATGATTATGCCCTGGCTCCTCTGAGCTCTTGCACTTTAGAAAAGGTGGTAGCTGTTCATGACCTATCCTCCTTTGAAGTGACTAGCAGATCACCAGTGATACACAGTTCAGCAGCATCTGAACAAAATAATTGCTATTTATGTACACAAAAATAAATGCTCAGTGACTTTCATGTCAACTCTTCCTTTAAAATCAAGCAGGCAAAATATTGCAATTGCTTTTCATGACAAAGACTTCTAAAAGAATAGAATATGGACAGGATTTTGCATTTAGATGCATTAGGTTTCTTGAGGGAACTGCTCAGTTTTGTCTGGTTTTTTGTTGTTTGGGTTTTTGGTTTGTTTTTTTTAAAGCTTTTTCTCTTGATCTTGTCCAGATTCTCTGAGAGGGTGTGAAAGTAATTTGGTCATTCAGAGAGAACCCTTTTTTTTTTCGTTTTTCTCACTTTCTTTGCCCCCTAAAGGAGAAAGTAGTTTTTGTGGGGGTTGCCTCTGCATTACAGAGCTGGTGCGGGGCTGTCCCTCCTCCCCATGGCATGAGGATGGATAAGCCATTACACATGCACATGGAACAGGTGCCTCTAGGGTGTCTCACACACACATACATACATAATTTTTTCCAATTAGCAAATGACAGCTTCTTTGTCAATGAAATCTACAGAATTAACACTTCACCACCACACAGCAATATCAACCCTTGAATCACTTTGAAGCCAAAGGGTATGAAAAGATGCGATGCACTTTTTACTTGATCTACAAATTGTCCCATGTTTTCTTCTCGGGTGAAATTGAAACTCAATTATAAAAATACACAGATATGGGATTTCCTGTAAGCCTAATCAGTCCTGCATGGGATGTCTTAACAGATGAAAACTGGAGCACAAATGACCAATAACAGGTCTTAAATCAAAGGTTCTGATCTCTCCTCAGATGATCAGCATTCCCTCCCTTTGTTGGCAAGGCTGGTTGGAAGGAGAAATTGCTTTACTGGAGCTGGGCTTATTGTTTGAACGTAACAGTCATCACCAAAAGACTTCACATTGAGCTTGCAGATGATTGTAAGTCAAAACCAGATGATTTAAAGTCAAAACCAGATGATTTAAAGTCAAAACCAAATGAAATGCACAGAAATGGCAGAACACTTACATTCCTTGGTGTTAGGAGGTGCCAACAAGCACGAGTAACAAACCATCCCATAGATGTTCCGAGGTCTGTTTTCCAGCATGTAGTAACTGCAATGAAGGGCAAGATGAGGCAAAACAGTGTAAATTAATATGCTACAACTGAGCATGGTTCAGCAGCAACCAATTATAAGGAGATAAAATCATTAAAAGGAAAAAACTTTTATAAGCAATGTGATGCAAAGATTATTCTTCTTCTCTTTTTTTAATTGTCCAAATAGAGACAATTCTTCCTTTCCTTCTAAAGGGTAATTAATCAAACATTGAGACATGACAAGAAGTGGTAACAATGCCTAAAACAACATTATTCTCCCTGCTGAGTTCAAGCTGCAATTTACAGCATGCCCCAAAATAAGATTTTCCAAAATGCTTATTTTTTGAAACAGTAATCTTTCAAGCTAGACCGCCAGTGGGATATGGTTGGCTGATTTGATTCACAAACACCATATGAATAATCTCTGTATAATGTTGGAACCAAACTTGAGCCAAATCATTATAAAAAATACAGGAAAACACCACCCTTACAAGGCAAAGCAGATTAGGTTTTACAGGTTTGGTTTGGTTTTTTTTACCTCCTTGCTGTATTGTTTATAAGTTAGTCCTTGATAGTGGAATTACAGTGAGAAGGAATTTGAACTTCATGATTTGAACTTCTGGGCTGCTAATAAAGTTAGTGTTGGATTCACATGCACCTTAATGAGTAAATCACATCAAAATCATACATATGTTGGTGTAACATCAGGCAGTTGATGTTGTGGATATGTCTTTACAAATCACTCATAAATCACGACAGATCTTAATGAAGAGATGAACAAATTCATAATCCATTCTGTGTAGACAGGTACTCAACATTACAAACACTTTATACAATGGAGAATCTGTTTTTTGCTCTTCTGTACCTGTCTATGCATGTGCAGTATAGTTTTATTTTTTTTGCCCTGGAAAATATATGTATTGTTAGGAAATCATTGCTGAAACTGTTCATCAAAATCAGTTGGTGCATTAATGAATGATCAAGCCTACAAATAAGGGATATAGCAGCAGGAAATAGAGAACACAGAGATGCAAGGGGCAGAGAGGGACTGGACGAACCTCAGAGAGCAGGTGAACTCAACATGGTTCCTCATTTTTTACTGGTTTTAAAAGATACACCCTCACTCCTCCCTTCAAATGTCTCTTGTGCCCCCTCTGCTACTCTACCCTTCTCTCAGGAGCAAAACTTCATCTTCCCTCTCTTATGGGGGCCTATGTAATATTAGGTTGTAAAGCAGCTAATAAACAAGCAGGAAAAGATTGCCAAACCACAAAATAAAAGAGTGGAAGGCCAAAGATACATATAAATATATGAAGAAAAATACAGAACAGTTAGGATCCACAGTCTAATAGTTGTGGTGGTTTAGAAAAGACAAACAATCCTTCTGACAGTTAATTAAATCAAGCTGGTGGAATAATTCTTGGTTTTCGCCACAATGCAGAATGGTGGAGCATGTATAAAGAAAACCGAAGAGAACACCCATGGCAGGCAACTGCTGACCCCTTTGAGTAGGAAACTCTGCAGCTGCAGTTATTACTGATTCACCCCCATGAAGTACCAGCAACAGACTTGTGTTTCTGGTTACTTTCCAATGCACCAGATATTAAAGGCAAGGTTGGAAATACGTGATCACTTTATGTCACTAACTACGGAGAAGTGGCCCAGTAAAGGAATAATGAATTTTCATAGTATTACTCTTCCACTATAAGACTCATTCTTTCTTTCCTTGGCACCTGCCAGGCTCAGGTTTGAAAGTGTTACAGGCAAAATCTGAGAGTAAAAGCTTGACTTAAAAATGGACTTGTTTTCCTGCTATGGGCTAACCCATGGGCTAACCTTGGGTGGTGCCATGTCACACTCAGGGACCTGGACCCAGGTTTAGGTCTGCTGTCCTGCAGAGTCCAGTGCACCTGGGACTAGGCCAGGAGGTGGAGGGGGGCAGGGAAGTGCCATTCTCCACAGGGGACAGTCTGCAGAGAGACAGCAAGAAGTTGGTGAGCACATCGGTGGAGGCATCTGCTGCCTTATTCAGGCACGGGGCGGGGCGTGTGAGTGTGGGGAGGGTCTTAATTTCATTAGAAATGCACTGGCTAAACCTTTTCATCCAGAAAACAAATGAGAATTCACTGCTTGTCTTAAAACGTCTCAGAGAAGAGAACTGAATGTGGAACTATAGAACACATGAAAAGGAGAAGCCTCAGCAGCAGAGGCATCTCTGCCCACATTTTGAAAGAAAATTATCCCATTGCAATTCTACATTGTAAGGAGACTGGGGACTTAATTCAAGATGAAAATAGGTGCTGGGGCAGTGTAAGAGTATCTTATATACTTGATCTGTTCTTAATCCTCCACAGGTATCCACTAATGGCCACTACTGAAAGAAGACAGACGACCAGGCTAGAGGGACCCTTGCTCTGACTCGCTGTGGCTGCTTGCAGTCAGCTGTATCTCCAGGAACACCTAATGGATCATCCCATTGAGGGAAACAGTCTGACTCACACCTAATTTCCACATTCTTGACCTGTCCTATTTGGCAAGAGCTTCTGGGCAGGAGCAGAGAACAAAGCTTGCAGTGTCCCAGGAGGTTCAGTCTAGATACCTCTAGAGTTCACTAGCAACTGGACTTTGGTTTTGAGGATCAGAGCTTCAGAGCCAAGCCTTTAAAATCTTTCCTGGCCACAGTCTTGCATCCTTCTTGTAAGTGTGACAGTTCTATTTTTATTTATATTGGAGGGAAGACAGAGATGCAGTGGATGACCCCTTCTCTTGTACCAAGGGTCTCTTTCTTCCCTAAAACTGATCATAAGAGTGAAAAAAAAATAGAAGGAAATACATAATTATCTAGCACTTATTTTAAGATGAAGTTTAAAGGATGACACTTATAGCCACTGGAAAAGGCTCCCAGTTCAGTGGTATTTTGTCTGAAAACTTTCACTCAGAATGTGCCATATGTTCATCTTTCCCTCAGGCTGCTTTACTGAGATGGTGAAAAATAGCAAAGGGATGAGATGTCCCTAAATGCAGATGTGGGCTGTTACTTTGGGAAGATCAGCAGCACATTAAGGAAGCAGTCTTCGGAAAACGGAAACCTTATTTTTCCCCCTCATATTGACTCAGGGGCTCTTTTAGGTTTACTGCCCAGGCAAGGGAGCCCTCTGCCAGCTGCCATCCACCCTGGTGCCTGGCTGTCCCTGTGACACCAGGGGCAATAAGGAGCTCAGCCTGAGCTGCTTACCAGCTCTCTGCTCTGACATAGGGGCTCTGCATTTCCCCCACCATTGCACAGGAGCAAACTCTAAGAGTTCTAAGTAGCATGAGGAGTCAGGGCAGCTTCAGAGCTGGTTTTAGCCCATGTTTAGTTTACCTTGAGAGTTCCATCTATTCAAGCTTGGACTAAGACGGTGTTTCTCCTTAACTGCTGGCTTTGCCAAACAATCCCAGGACCTGAGAGTTGCACAGGAGTGGCACACAGCCAAATTCTGGCAGGCCAGTTTCTCGTACAGGCTACACCTGTGCAAACATGATGTTTTGAGATTTCTCCCCAAGCACCAGCTGTGCAAGCTGATTATTTTCAGCCAGCACCCTACTCCCACCTGGGTGACCTCATTAGTCCTGACAAAAATTGCAAAATAGCAACTGTGGCCACTATTTAAGCTTCTTGCTCTTTATGATGTATGAGGGGAAGTTAAGAGGGAGCTCTTTTTAAATCACATCATCAGTCTGTTTGGCTGGCAGCTAGACAAGTCCTTCATTTTATTTGTAAACTGTGAAAATTTCACACAGACTCACTGACATAATAAACCTGGAAGCCTGCAGGGCCTCTTTGACAGGGTTCTCTGCGTTATAAGGAGTGTAGGTTATACAGTGTCTGCAAACTGCACAAAAGCCAAATGTCAGCAGGAATTACTCCCTAAACCAAAGTGGCACAGTGGCAGAAACTGAAAAAGTATGTAAGGTAAGGTTGTATTTTAGAGTATTTACTCACCCTACAAAAAAAATTGTTGAGAGTGCATCTGTATGCTTTGGTTTGCAGACTTTCAAATGTAATACAGACAAGAATATACTGCTAACATATCCAATGTAGCAATATCTTTCTCACCATTGCAATCAGAACTATACCGAGCATTACAAAGAGACCATTACAAAGACGGACTTAGTAAACATTATCTATTTTAAGTCCCTTCTGCCAGCCCTGAAACTTGTTTTGACTCTGAACAACAGCACACACACACCACATTAGCAGTTCCTTTGACCCTTTTCTGTTGGCTAGAAAGGACCCTGAGAGACTAAAATTCCTTGGTGAATCTCACCTAACAGCTATGTTAGCTGATGCTGTCAACTACTGACAAATGTGCCAGCTGGTCACACTTGGAGAAGAGATATTTTATGCTCCCAAACATGCCACAGTGCCGGCATAGACCCTACAGGGTATCCAAGGCATTTTCATGCAGCTCATTTGTAGGATGCAGGATGTAGGACTTAGAAGATGGTCCTCTGAAGGTACAGATGGAGTTTGAGCTGGATTGCTTAGAGTATTTAAAATGGCACTGCACACCTGTGCTTGTTCCCTTTCCACTTCTAGTAAGAGAAAAAGTTTTCTAGTTGTTCCAAACAGCTATTTCTTCAGTGAGGTTTCAGTAAGATTAACAGCATCTTCTTTAGAGTCCCTTCCAACCCTAACCATTCTGTGATTTATTAAACTTACCAATGCTTTTGAAACATTTAAATATATTGTTTTAGCAGAGACAAAAAAGTATAATTCACCATAATTTCCCCTACAGTCAGCTAGGACATGAAGAAAGGCTGTCAGAGACTCTGACATTAAGAAAGTATTTTCCAGTGCCTTGGGTATAGCAAAAGTCTGTGGATAAGTCCTTACCCTGGGAGACAAGGACCACACTCTGCATCATTCTCCTGATCACCAGGTGTCATGACTGTGGCTCGAAAAAAACCCTCACAGTCTTTGTGCCGTCTGCATATCTGGTAACCTCCTCTGGAAAACTTCTCTGAAGGGCATGGGATGCAGCCGTAGTCCTCATCTTTGGTGCCATATCCACATGTCTGCAACAACACAAAGTCACTGAAAAGCAATCTTGTGCCGCACACCAACTTCTAGCAAAAAAGAATGTTCATAGCCTGCTTCATTGGCTTTGCAAGCACAAAGGGAGAGAAGTCTGTTGTTTGGCCCATTAGTGTCTGTCCTAAAAAGGCCATGCAGGGATATAAGGATGCAGCATGCTGTGTGCTGGAGAGGGAGAACTGGAGCATCATACTCCTTGTAAGTGGCCCCCCACAGCTACTTCTATCATAGTCCAGCAAATCGTGGAAGTGACTTACAGCTGCTGCTTAGATAGAAAGCGAACTGAAAACGGAGGAGTAGAGGAGACCACTACAGGAGAAACACAGCTGCAGCAGGGGTATCAGCAGCTTTCATGCTAGGAGAGCTCAGAGGGAACACCACAAAAGGCAGTGTTTGGATGAGAATTTGTAACCTCTGAACTCACATGTCTCAGCTGAACATTACGTTTAGATTAAATAAAACTAAAACCAACTGGTTATTATTCAAACGTCCTTGTTCAGGACTACCAACATGTAAAATGTTTGCAATAGGATGTTTATCCCATTAAACCCAAACAGGATTTCAGTAATTTATTTTTTTAATAAGCAACAATTATCTGTTGTAAATCAAACAGTTACTTAGGAACTACAATTTAAAATGTCGCAGAAACATCCAAGTTCCTCTAGTGCCAAAATATCTTAGTGGGAGAGCAGAACTAAATTGTTGGTGTGGGGGGCCAGCAAGCACGCCAGACTAACTGATTTATCACACCATGCCGGAACAGCAGCGTCAGATTTTAAACAACTATTGAGAAGAGAATAGACTGGAAGAGACTCTGTGTGGAACTTTGACCTTTCAACTTCTACAGTATCACTTTTAATAGGCTGCTCCTGGGACGTGGATTAGTGGCATGCATGCATGATGCCTTTTTCCCACGGCACACTTGCAAGTGTGAGCGCTCCTGCTTAAACACCCCTGTCTTTCCCCATTTTCTTTCCTATCCATATATTACCACCATGTGGCAAAGCATTTGCTTTTCACATTTGGTGCTCGATGTGTGTCCCCCACCAGCAGAGGAAGCTGCAATTACCATGTAAGGTTCTTCACCCGGCTCGCACTTGGGGCAGTCATGGCACAGGCCAGTGGTCTGGTTGTAGTATTCATTCTCGCCGCAGTTGGAGTATTCAGCATTGGCAGAGTACACCAGGGAGACCTGTCACCAGAGAGCATCCCAGAGCACTGTCACTTTCACTGCTTTCCCTCTTCATGCCTAACACCCCCTCACCCCCACCCCCTGCAGACAGTAGGGCCAGCATTGCAGTGTGAAACACCCCTAAACTTCACAAGTAGAAGTGGTAATGTTATGTGGAATGGAAGCAGATGCATTTTTCAGCAACCCGGTTGCTGAGTTTCTCAGAGCACTGATGTTCATGCTCGTTGGCACAGCCACTCATTAAAATACTGAGAGCTGTGGTTCCTGACCTATTAACTCTCATGCTCTCCTGCAAAAGAAAATGCCTGAGTTCACACCCTCACACCACCCAGCTCTAATGAGCCTTCATAAAAGCGACTGCAATGGACAACCATATCAACCCAAGATAATGCACTGCCTTGGGCCTCAACCGTGATAGGGCTGTGCTTCATGTGACACACAGGCTCATCAGTGCTTCTATCACCTTTTGCCTCTGCTCCATCCTGGGTCCTCCTCTTTCCCCCTTCCTAGCAGCCACAGCTCAAGCAGCATATGCCCAAGTGTTTTACTAAATGAAAACTGATCACTGCATCGGGCTTCAGTCCCTAGGTCATCTGTGGTTCTGACATGGCCATTCACATATGGTTGTGAAGAACCCAAGCAGAGCCCTGTTATATTTGCACACTAGAGAGACATGTACATACATAAATACCTACCACCAGGAAAGGGAACATGTGAGTCCATTTGCGTTCACCCAGGTGAGCCATGCTCTCTTGATGTTTTACCTGAAAAGACAGAATTAGTGATTGTTTATGAACATGTGTAAATATTTGTGTGTGTTGCCAAAATAAGAACAGAAGGGCTCATAAGCAGAACAAAGGTTACATGGAGTGATGCCCAGAGATCTAAACAAAGAGAGGGGGAGATGTGCACATGTGCACGCACACACATGCTACATACCCTTAACTGCACATCTCTTTCCTTTCTTCGAGAAGATCAATGGCATGAGGGAATTCAGTCTTGCCATATTGACAAAAATCTGTGAAAGATGAGGAGCCAAGTCTGAGTTCTGACAGTTCTTGGCTTGCTGAGAAATCCTCCCAGAGGAACTGAGAACTACATCTTGACCACTAAATGAAAGAGGGCTGGGGATCAGTAGCCTGGGTTGTGTCCACACCACTTAGTGCTTGACCGCACTAGACCAGGTTTGTCTAGGAAAAATCTGGATGGAGCAGCCAGGAAGTGAATCAATGGCAAGCAGTGTGGGCAGTCAACACACTAGGGCTGCATTTTCTTTGACGACTCCTGTGGATCCACTGAGAAAGCCCAGCACTGCCTTCTGTGGGAAGCGTAAGCTGCTTTTAGTTCTTGATAAGCAAACTGCAGATTTAAGAAGTTAAACACAAGAAAGGAGCCAAACTTTATATCTGAATTGCTATTAAAATGGTTGGGGAAAAGAAAGGCTGCAATCAATGTTACCAACACACATGTTAATTCATTTAGTTTCTTAAAATGAGTAATTTTGAATAAGAGTTAATATTACATATTCATGTACCGGATTTCTATATACGGTGAAAAAAAGAGACTGGAAAAGGAGGCACAGATTGCTTTGTTAGCATGATACAACATATTTAATTATATTGTTACAGCACATAATATGCCCTAGGGATTTTAGAGCTTCAAATTGCAAATGTTTGAGATACAGTTGCAGCACTTTGGTCCTAGCAGATGTAAACTACTCTTTCAATTTTCCAGGTCTCAGGCACTGGGAGACTTTTAGTCTCCCACAAGAGTACAATTGCTGCTTTGTGCCACATTTGAGTATATAACCTACATGAGAGCAGTGTTCTAGTATTTGAGATAGCTGCTAACATTTACATTTTTAAACACTAAGTAGATTAAGCAAAGATTATATCACTCCAGCATCAAGTTATGAACTTGCTTTATACGTTCCTTCCAGCAATTGGGCTAGCTGAGACAGGTAACTGGGTGGGTGGGTGGACAACCTGAATTATGAGTATATTCATTTCTGCAGGAAATTGCACTTTGAAACCTAGAAACAAAAGAGAATCAGAGATAAATTGTCCTAAATCTGGAGGTAAGAGATGGAAAATAGTCATGTAATTGTACAAAGTGTCAAACATATAAGTTGGATGAAGGCTATGGCAGTGCAGTTGCTTGGAAAGGTTCCAAGGATATAGTCTTAATGCATATGTCAGTTAAACTGTACCCTAATGATAAAAGAGTTTGTTTGACCTTAGATATTCATATTATTAAGGCTGTGTCCCCACTGATACTGAAAATTATCATATTTATTATAGATTAGGTCTGAGGCTGCTCAGAACCCAAAATTTCAACAGTAAATTTTGAATCTGTAACTTTACAGTAAGAATATGTTTTACAGCAAAAACATGCTCCAGTTGTTTTCAAGCCACCCAGATGTTTGCTGTTTGAGGTACTTGAGTGCAATCATAGCCAGATTAGAAAAATGGAACTGAAGAAGTGTAGCCATCTAACATATAATACAGTATTCTCCATTTGGCATTTATTTACATAAAATGTTGAAAATGTCAAGATATACATAGATAAATAAAATATTTGCCTGTCTCTTAATATAAATATGCATGGGGGGTATGTTTTGCATGTAAACATACATTTTTTTTCTTTGCATTCCATCATTATATGCAGCAATATGTCAAGCATATGGGAAATACTTTTTTAACTGGAAAAAGCCATTTCAAAGTGCTAAACACGGCCAAATTAGAGCTATGGGAGAGACTTTTTCCCCAAATTGGAATACCAAAAAAGTTAAATTTAAGTATTCATTCTCCTATTCAAATACACTGCCATAAATTGGCTGTGCTATTTTCTGCTGGGTTTTTTTTTGGTTGGTTGGTTTTTGTTTGTTTGGTCTGTGTTTTTTTTTTTTTCCGTCTGTTTTTTTTTTTTTAAATTTAATTTTATTTTATTTTTTCCTCCTTTGGAGTTAAAACTCAAAAAACTTATTTTCATTTTATAACACAGGAGTTGGGGGAGGTAGATGGGCCGGAGGTAGTTATTCAGCTTGGTGATACCTCAAGGTATCTGCCAAGAAATGCCAGGCTGCTTGTGGGCTTATTTTCAGTTTCCAGGCATGTTAAGTTATATCTGCACCATGCTATCTGTCAATCATTAATTCCATCCACACAACAATGGATCTTCTAGTGCCAAGATCCCTTTCTCGTCTAGCTGACATCTATGAAGACATGGACAACCAGACTTCCAACAAAAAGCAGGAAGAAGAGTGACTAGATATTATAGCCCCTAACCATTAAAAGAAATTAGTTCTTAATGAATTATTCCACTTTGACTGAAGCAAATAACTGTCTCCTGTGTGATGGCATGAAGCGGGGAGCAGGAAGGAGCTGGAAGTTCATTTTTTACTGCGACTATGCTATCACTTCTAAGGAATTTGGGATCTCTGGCAGCTTGTCTGCCAAGCCCTCCACAGATCCTGATTTGTGTTTTTGTTTGGGACGTGTGGGTGTCTCCTGAGAGGAGGTGTAAAACACAGACCTGTGTCTTTGTGGATCAGGTGTGCAACACACAGCAAGCCTCATCATGACTAGTGGGGGTTGCTAATTACAGCTATATTTGTCTTTTGGGCATATTCGTTAATAGCTGGCAAGAATATACACATAAGCTGACAGGAAAGGGAAGACTATTTTCCCAGTGGCAACCACAGAAAGAAATGCTAGAGACTCCTTGTCTCAGCTACTCTCACATAGAATGCAAGGCAGAAATTTGGGGAACAGGAAAAGAGATGACTGGGAACCTATTGCTCAGGTATTTCTCCTCTCAAACAAAAAGTCGTTCCAATACAGTCCTTGTGGTTTCTTACCAAGAACTGGCAGATACAAATAAATAAATAAACAAATAAATAAATCAACAGGCAGAAAATGTTTAGCTCATGCTGTCTAAAGAAGGAAAAGCAATATTCATTGCAGTTAACCTTTAAATTTCACAATTTACTTAGTTTATAAGGTAGCACTGTCATGATATTTACAGTATCATGAGTATAGTTGGAGTAAATGTATGAAATGTGCAAACAATGAGGTTACTACAACTGGTGGTCTAAGCTAAAGTTCACAGCTTTTGATGGATGACCTCAGACATTTTTTTAATTTTTAATCCAGTAAGTAATACATGGCAAAAATAATTTGCTGTCATAGACTTTTTTGTTCTTTAAAATACAGTTGAAAAAAGGAGGTAAACAAACACATGGATTGAAGTACAGAAGTATGTTTCTTAATGTTGTTAGAGAAGTGGGGGCTTTTTGGTGTCTCTGTATTTCTTTAGTTTCATCACTGACATAGATACACTTCAAGGACACAAAACATAATCTTGTGAGAGGGAAAGGCACAAACACCATCTCAAACAACTTTGCCACTTCTGATATTTCTGTATGCATTTCTTTTCTGGGGTTTCCTAAGCAGTTTGGTTATCAGGTCTGGGGCTATGAACGTAATACCTAAGTAGCTGGGAAATCTGAACTGATCATAAATCCACATCCAAGATCTCTACTAAAAACAGCAGAACGCAAGACAAACGCTTTCATATAAAGGTAGGCAGGTTGTATGTACTTCACAAGGACCACCAGCAAACCCAGCACTCGCCCTGAGTTTCCAGGTTTTATGGGAGGAATCTCACAAACCACCTTTTCCAAAGATTACCACAGTTTTTGCATGAGCTCAGCAGATAATCTCTGAATGCTCCCGATGCTGCTAAATCCTTCTTAATTGAGATAAGCGTATAATCCTCACTGCAGGGCCTCACAGGCTTCAGAGTTCAGCAGCAGAGCTCAGTCTAGCTCCAGACTTGTGAGAAAAGAGGCAGTTTGAGTTTTCTTTCAGGAGGGAAGAGGGTTCTCTGAGCCCATCACTGAATGACAATGATGGCACTGCAAGCTTGGGGACAGAATAAACTTGGAGAAGTATAAGTAAGTGAAAACACAGAAATGATGGAAAATACCTATTTCATAACCCTGATTAGAGTTTGTATTTTTGTGAAAAAATATTGCATGGAACATTATTACACTTGTAGGACAACACCAGCTACACTGTTTCCCACTGTTTATCATTTTGACCTTGCAAATACCTTAAGAATTACCTTAGAGAGATGTAAAAAGTGCTAAAATGATACAACTCTATTTTTCCTTTTCACCTGAAACATCAAAAGAAAGTGAGAACAGCTCAAGCTACACATAATACTTTAATTGCCCCTGTGATCTGGCAACTCTCTCTCAAAAAATAATTGATTGATTGGGCACAGAAACAAGACTTTTTCCAGGGGGAACTGCATTAACAAGAGGAGACATTAAAGATTTTTTATTTATTAATGGGGGCAGTATGTGCTGAGGACCTGGGGACAGTCAAGCTTCTTATAGACCTGCTTATTTGGAAACTACATCTGGAAGTTTGTATTTGAACCTGCTTTCTCACCTGACATAAAGACACGTGATGACTCTCATGTAGGTGGGCCATCAGCTTCCTGAAAAGGTCTTCGGGAAAAAAAAAGACTACCATGCAGGAACAAAGCAAAAGTAGCAAAGAAGGGAAGGCTGCTTTCAACGCATTTTGCATGGCTCGCATACATTTCTGTAGAAAGGGGGCACTAACAAGGCACAGGGCCCAAATTATTCCTTCTGGCTTGCTTGCTTACATACATGTTTTCAGAGGGCTCAGGCTTTGCTTTTAAGAAGCGCTGGCAATGGTGGGAGCACAATGGGAGCAGTGTGCTGGAGACATGTTAGGGCTGTGCCCCATTCTCCCCCTGCTAGAGCTTCTTCTCCGCTGCCCAGGTGAGCTTGCCCTGCTGCCAGCTCACAGCTGCCAGAGGGCATCTGAGTTTTCCATGGAAACAGTGGGAAGATGGATCTTACATCACCACGGAAAATTGCAAATGAGCACATTAAAACCCCCCAGCCTAATAATTCTAGGGAAAGAATTAATGAGCAGCAATACAGTCATTCACTGTATACCAGGTTGTCCCAATTCCTATCAGCTCAGTGCTTTCTCCTTCACCACTTCCTAACAAGTTTCTCCATCTAGCCCTCCCTAAGGGAAAGGAAACTTGTGTTTGGCATTTCGCTTCTAGAGGCAAGGAAAAATTGCTGATATGAAAACAAGTCAATTTAGATTCAGAAACTCTCCTGAGACAGGTATTGCTTCCCATTCAGAGCAGAAAATTAAAAGCTTATTAGGAAAATACAAACCACCAAAGCAATGATGATGTTTTTCCAACATGTTTTCCTTTTTACCATGCTTTATGCATTTTAGATGACAGATAACACAGTAAGAACAGCCTGAGTCTTGTCTTCCTTTATTAAGGCCAGTATGGATTTGAGCACACACTTTGCTTCTGTTTCTCAAGGTCTGCTCCTGGGAGCTACTGAGTACCTTCAAAGCTCACAATATTTGGGAAGCAGAGGAATTTTAGCATGGTGCAGAGACTGTCATCCTTTAAAAACATAATGGTTGATGGATAGGAAAGAGGTGGAGTAATTTGGAAATACTTTACAGGAAGGAACTGAGGTGAATTCCTGCAGTGACCATTGACAGAATTAATTGAAATTGTAAATAGAGTAGAAATCCCACAGTGACAATTGAAAAAATAATGTCTGCTCTTAGCTCTGCAGCACATTTGCATTTCTTAGCTAAAAGCCAGAATATTGTTAGAGAGATCAGTTCTGTTTTTTCCATGGTTTGCATGAAAACATTTGAATTACTGCATCTTACAGGCACAGTGAATAGAAGTCGGGTTGCAGTGGGAGGGAACTGCAGCACAGCATGATGGTATCTCTGAAGGTACCCCTGGGCAGGTCCCTGCATAGGGCAGGATTCATCAGGAGGATCCTGGCTATGAACTCTCTTTACTTTTACAAGTGCAAAACAACAGTGCAGCAGTTTCACTGTTTGGCAGATGTTATGGGGCCAGTATTAGGTGGTGGCCATGTATACTTTGGTACTTGATGTTAAGAGTCCTAGAAACGCCTCTTGTTTGTCAACAGGCCTCTGTCTTACAGACAAAGGGATATGTACGCTGCCAACAAACATTAGGTTTTTTATTATTCTACTTTTTACATAATTGTGTTTAAAGGGAATTTATTATTTTTGGAAACTAAAGGCTGGCTGCATTTAAATTCAAAACTACATCCCAAGCTGCCCAGGCCACCATTGTTGGGAAGAGCAGGGAGAGGGAGCACAGGGAGGGGAAACTCTCCACTGGGAACAGGGGCCACACAGCGAGCAGGCGCCGTGCCGGGGGTGCCCAAGGGGAAAGGTGGCTGGAGGGCATGGCACAGGGAGCCTGCAGCACCAGCCAAGGCTTGCCAGCCCCTGTGCCCCAGGCAGGATGTTGAGGGGTGGTCCACTGAGCAGATCCCCACGTGCCCCATCCACCTACTCATCTCATGGGCATGGGTACCCCTAGGGTGTCAGCAAGGGGATGGGATGTAGTGGACAAAAAATAGTTCCCAGTGCCAATGCCAGGCAGAGGAACATGCCTGAGCAACCAAATCCCCCATATCTGTGGGTAGTTGCAAGCTATGACCTGCTAAAGCTGCTATTTATGCCAACCACCACACATATAGGAGAGAGAAAGAAGACCCACCACCTTGGCTGAGAACAACTGAAGTTACAGCCCATCATATGGCCATGCCTATAGGAATTGCACGTTTGCAGGCATGTGTGTGTACACAAACACATCTATTTATACCCACATGCCCTCGGAGAGGCTGTCTGTCTCTCACATCTCTGTTCAGCCTGGATGTCCTAGTCTCAGATACTGTCCTAGTGGAGTGGAATCTTTATGCTTAACATGCTATGTAGGGTTGCAATTACAAAGCATGTTGCCTCTGCTCCTAGAGAAGGAGGAAGAAATGGCTTTCTCTGTTGGAATACTTTCTCTTTCAAGTCAATAATAATAAAATCTTTTCATAATTTCTCTGAGGCTCTCATTTCTTTTTAATGAAGGTGTTTACATTCCTAATTAAGGAGCACATTAAGCCTAGTGGTACCTTATCTGATAAACCCATTAGTAGGCTATGACAAGCTGAGCCTTTCAAGGTAGCAATATAGTTTTAAAAACTGGTTATCCTCTAGGCTGGAAATCTGCAAGCCAAGAGCTTGCAATTAACTTGGGTTAATTACAAAATACCAGAAATGTAATAGTGTATTTAAAAATACAACACAGGTGTTAATGACTTTTTTTTTCTGTTTTTTCCCTCATCCTCCTTTTTTCCCCTCTGCAGGAGCTTACAGCCTGTCACTTTGCTCCCTGGTAACACACCCCCATCCTCCACTATTTTCTGGAGGCATTTATTAGCATAGCAAGACGGATTCAAGAGAATCAATGCCTGATTGAGTCATCTTATTCTACGATTCTATGATTCTATGAAGAGTTCTTGCTTCTGCCTTGCAGTTAGAATGGATTTTACTGCTTCTTTCTGGGCCTGAAGGAATTAGGCTTGAGGTGTTTATTTTCTTCTAAGTCTATCAGCTGGTCTAATAAAAGACATCACTTGGCTTTCCATGCCTGTTCTCCCACCACCACCCTCATGTGCATCATGAAAACTTGGAGACACCACCACCAGCAAAGCCATGCAAGGTATAAGCTTGTGTGAGTAACCACTTGACCTCCTTCCTACAAAGTTACAGCCTTGTGACTGTACCCTGGCCGTTTCAGTAAGGCTATTGCCTTCCAAAATGGCATGATCAGCCAGTTCTGATTGCAGCCCAGTACACTTAAATAAGACTGGTTTTGAGAGACCAGGCAGGAGCCTTTGAGTCAATAATTCTTTTTCTGATGCAACCTGTTGGACCTATCTCATGTTCCTTATGCATATGAGTGTCAAAGGTTTTATTGAAGCCCAAGCAGACCATGGTACCCGCTTCATTTAGGAATTAAAACTTCCTATCACGGAGATAGTACCAGGAGCCTGGTACTTCCTATCTGGTCATGTTGCACATCTAATTTGATCAATGTCTCTGTTTCTTCTATAATTTAACAGAAGAGGGAATAGGCTTTACAGGAGAGGGAATAGGCTACTAGCACCCATCTTGAGAGAAGGGGCCAGGGGCTTGCTGCAGGTAGCAAACTTCCTGTCAGGTCAGTTGCCCCAGGGCAGGCATGGGGCTGCCTTCCATGGGTTCTACGGGTGCCTCAGCCTGCATACCTATGGCCTGGGAACTGGGGCAACTGGAAACCTTTGCACATACTGCTGGCCACCCCACAATATCTGAAGGCCAGGTTTTGACACCAGCTGATCTGACAGCAAGCACCCCAGAAAGCACAGGTCAAGGGCCAGTTCAGGCTGGCACACTAAAGACCTGGATGGCAAACCTATGAGGTGTTCAGCAAATACATATGCAGAAAGGAAACTGTACTCCTGGTTGTGCTATGCCAGATGCTGCTTTTCTCATGTGCACTGCAATTGTGTTTATGACCATCTCCCCCAGCCATCTGCGAAGGGCTGCTGCCTGCTTCTGGCTTGAGTACTGTGAAGCCTAGCCTACATGTTCTCNTGCATACCTATGGCCTGGGAACTGGGGCAACTGGAAACCTTTGCACATACTGCTGGCCACCCCACAATATCTGAAGGCCAGGTTTTGACACCAGCTGATCTGACAGCAAGCACCCCAGAAAGCACAGGTCAAGGGCCAGTTCAGGCTGGCACACTAAAGACCTGGATGGCAAACCTATGAGGTGTTCAGCAAATACATATGCAGAAAGGAAACTGTACTCCTGGTTGTGCTATGCCAGATGCTGCTTTTCTCATGTGCACTGCAATTGTGTTTATGACCATCTCCCCCAGCCATCTGCGAAGGGCTGCTGCCTGCTTCTGGCTTGAGTACTGTGAAGCCTAGCCTACATGTTCTCTTAAAATATACTGTATTTCACATTGGTTTTGTATTTCTTCCTCTCTCCTCGCCATTAATTGGTAATTTAGCTGATTCAGATGCCTTTTATGGTGCTACAACCCAACTAAGCTGCTGAGCAGAAAAGATATTTTTATCACCCATATGCACATCTATTGCATCATCTCATTCCAGTGACACAGGCACAAGAAAACATGGAGATGTGGTTTCAGAAGCAGTACCCTGTCCTGACACAGAGGTTATGTGATAGAAATGTGTCTGAGTACTGTGAGAAAAATGAAGAGGATAACACCAGAGAATAATAGATTAAATGGCGAATATCATGGTCTTATGATTCTCCCATCTAGATGTTTAGCTGCATGTTTTAAAATTTGTAGTCATCTAAATCTGCTTTTTGATAAAAGAGTCTTTGGACAATTACAGCCTGACTGTACTTGTGAACCTAACCTCAGGTTTTATATTATTCTGTGTTGCTGTAGGGAAAACTAAATGATGATAGGAAAGGGACCTCTGTGAAGCAATGACAGTCCTACGAAGTCTGGAAGACAAGGAGACAGTTATCTCCAGAAACATTCAGTATTATTAAATAAACATAATCTTTTCTGTTACAAACCAGAAAGTGACACATTTTCCTACTGGACGATGAGGGATGTTGTAATGGACAAACACAGCTCCTTCCAGCTGCTTTAATGGTTACGTGTATCACCTCTTCAGCCTCAAGACATTTTAGACTTAGCTATCCTTTAAAAATGAGAACTTCCTCTGTCTCCTCTTAGAATCTCTGAAATGTGAAGCATCAGGCATAAACAGCTGAAGACCTTCTACTCCCTCTCACTGCAGCGCTTGCTAAGAAAAGAGATATTCTGGGACAGCACTACCTTGCACTGAAAAATTAAAATCGGATGTGAATCATATTTGAATAGATTTAATACTGCCCCACCAATGGTTAATTTAATGTTTTGATTTAACATATGTCCCATGAATGTTTTCTTTTTGCACCTTACAACTGAAGGTTAGCAAAAGCTCGATCTCCTGAACCAGAGCCCAACTCCACTGGGGGGCAGTGCATTAGCACATATATTACTGTACTTACCTTTTGAAAAAACAAGTTTTCCCAGAGAAATGTTTAGCTACCATGAGAGCTTCTGCTTGATGGAACAAATATGCACTAATGTCTCTTCTCTATGTGCTGTTAGATTACTGACTTGCTAGCTAAACAACCATTGCTAACTTGAAGGTGAAACCAAGTCTGAGTACAGAGGTAGTTTAAAGATAAACTATTTACTGGCACCAGGATCAACAGATTCTAAATTAGCTACAAAGCTGCAGGGAATAATGACATGTGAAATCAATTTTCTTGGTTTTGTTGGGGTTTTTTGTTGTTGTTGTTGTTTGGGATTTTTTTCTTTTAATTTCTTTTTTTTCTCCCCTTTTTTTTTCTAACTCTTAGTCCCTCAGGAGGTTTGGGATGGTTTGATGTTCAGCTGGAGGCTTGTCAAAATTCTATAGAAACTTAATAGCCTGCCAACATGGGTGGTTGCTGCTTGGAGGCATTTCGACATGGCAAAGGTCCTGTCTGCACACTGCAAACCTGTATCCGTCAAAGGCTGCTTGGAATGGCATGAAAACAGGAGCTGTGTAGTGTCAGAACACCATGTGCAAGATTACAGGGGTAATGTATGCACATCCCAGCTCTCCTGGGGCGGCCAAGCTGTGGGAGGAATCCATCTGGCTCCTTAATTATTCTGAGCACTGCCTAAGAGTTAAACCTCACAAGGTGCTGCCACACCTATATACCAGGGTTTGGGTGGGACGGGGCTCCCTGCTCTCTGGGTAGAAGAGAAATGAAGACCAGAGGGCAGCTGGGGAGGAGTGATCAAGCTGGGCAGAAGCAGAAACCAGAGCAAAAGTCTTGGCATGGAGAGCTGGTGTCCAGACAAGGAGGCTGGGCTGGAGAAAGGGCACCAAGGGTGGGCACAGGAATGGGGAACATGACATAGCTGGAAGGCAGCAGAGCCAAGTACAGGCTGTGGTTACCCTTTGGTTCTGTCTGCTAGCGGCTCCACAGCCAATTGAATCACCTGGTGGGGTCTGGGTTACATGACTCCAGAAAATGGAATGGGGCCTCCAGGGCTGGAGGCAATCACAATGCATGGTGCCTCCAGGTTGGAAGCAATTGCAACATGATGGAATGGCACAGGTTGCTGAGGCTTCAGAGAGCAGAACTGGAGCCATCCTGTGCCAAGCAGTGGGACAGGGAAGATGATGATCCTTAAACCATTTTTGTGATGTGGCTCAAGCTCCTACTTGCAGGCGTGAGAGAAGACTGTTTGAAGGAAAGCAGGGATGTCTGCCCCTTGGCAGCACAGAGAGACCTGCTCGCACTTCCCCCAGCAGAGCTCTGCTGCGCTCTGCCAAGCGCCTGGGGATGGTGACGAGAATCAGAGTGAAGAATTAGTTGGTAGGACAAAACTTAGTTATGCATGACCCTGAAGGGAGGCTTCTGGGTATTCTGGCCTGAACCCAGGACCTGGAAAACTGAGGGATACATAGACACAGAACAGCTACAGTAGGTGAAACACAGCAATTACACAGCAGGAGAGAAGGCACTTGGGCAGGTCATGCCTTTCTGAGTGAAGCCCTCGCCCTGAGCAGTGCACGTGGAGGAACCGGTTAGCTCAGAGGAGCCTGCGTTGGCAGGCAGATTGGGACTGCCCAGGACATGTCCCTGGGAGAGACATGCTTTCTCCAACTCAATCACCCTGCCAGACTAAATCCTCTCTCACTGGGGCTCTCAGAATGGTTTTGCTGTTGCATAGCTGTATCCTCTGAGAGAGGTGGGAGCTTTTCTGTGTCTTGTTTCAGACTGGAGAGAAATGTAAACTGTATATTCACCCCTCGTTACAAGAAAGACATCGAGGTGCTGGAGCATGTCCAAAGAAGGGCAATGAAGCTGGTGAAGGATCTGGAGCATAAGTTTTACAGGGATTGGTGGAGGGAGCAGGGGTTGTTTAGCCTTGACAAAACAAAACAAAGGACCTTACCACTCTCCACAACTACCTGAACTGAGGTTGTAGACAGGTGGGAGTCTGTTTGTTCTCCCCAGTGAAAAGCAATAGAAGAGGAATTGGCCTCAAGTTTCATCGAAGGAGGTTCAGAGTGTACATCTGAAAAATTTATTCACTGAAAGGGTAGCCAGGGAAGTTACTGGCTCTGGAAGCCTTCAAAAAATATGTGGATGTGGCACCTGGGGACATGGTTTAGTGGTGGACTGGATGACCTTAGAGGTATTTTCCAGCCTTAAAGATTCTATGATACTTGCACCAGGACTATACCTGTGTCTGATGACTTGCACTAGTCCCAGTCACTGCTCTTGCTTCCCTCTGGGTACATTCGAACAGGTTTCACAGAAGAGCTGGTCAAAAGTGTTAGAGCTATTTAGGATCCCTCTAGGCTAGGAAGAGGCAGAACTTGCTATAAGTTTGTGCTTACTCATCAGTCTTTGGATTTCAGAGCTTGTGGAGGAGGAGATATGCACTAGGCTTTGTGAGTTTGTTTTGTTTTGCTTTGCTTTGCTTTCCTTTGCTTTGCCTTGCTGTGCTTTGTTTTTTTGGGTGTTTTTCAGGGCTGGACATGCCGTGGATGGCTTTGTCTGAGGGCCTTGCGGCCAAGAATGCAGATTTACCTCACTACAGGTTGGTGGATCACATCTAGACTTTATAAGGAAGAGAAAAGGTGTTTGAGAATGCACCCAGAGAAATATCCTTACTAGGTTCCATGCAGCTGATAAGCTTATAAGTGTGGCCATGGGAGGATGAGGGGTGAAGTCAGCTATGTCAGGCTCTGGATAGGAGAGATGGGATGTCGGGAAGGAGTGTAGTAGGTCCCTGACAGGGGAAACACGATGTGTCTTTGTGGAGGTATGTTACTCCACTTAGGTTGTAAGTAGCAGAGATGTGCAAGACAGAAAGCAGAGCTGGCTAAAACTAACTAAGATAATTCTAAGAAGATTAGAAATAATTTTGGTAATTAATGGGTAATTCATATTTATCGGGATTATAAGAAAGATTATTATAGCTTAAGATTGTTATAGCTTACAGCTGTAAATTCAAATACTTTTTTTACTATCTTGGCACTTAAGAACTCACTGTAATTGCAGCAATGAGAGGCTGAAGGCTCTCTTTGGATTACACTTGCCTATGATTCAGATGATACTGCAAACACTTCTTCAATTCACATGGATTTTTATTGGAAAACTTGGATCATAGATGTTTACTGGTTTGAATATTGCACCTCCATTTTATGATCTTCATGCAGTTTATTACTAAACATGGAAGAAATTAATTCTCCCTATATTTCATTTCTGTCACATCTGACAGCTTTCTAGTTTGTGTCTATATGCATGACATTTGTGGCCAAGTATTAGCATAAAAATTCCTTTTGCAAGGCCTACACGAATGTGCAACCCTTCCTATACTTCATCTATCTATTTTTTGAGGGATTTTGATGATGAGGTAACTTTAACAGAACAAAGCTTATACTTAAACAAATCTCAAAGCTACATTAAATTAGCCTAATTAAAACAAGATTGTTGCTGCTGCTTCTTCTTCTCAGCTGTACTTTCTTTAAAAGTCTATGTACCTCCAAGACACACCAAAATCACTAGAATATAAAGCTGTCAGATTTTACAGAGAATTATATAGACCTGTGTTAATTCAATCTATCAGTACAGTAAAATGCATCCTGTCAGGAAGCAAAAAAAGAAAAAAAAAGGTGATTCTATCAAATCTGTGATAAGAGTTTATTACATAATTAACAGTTATGAAATAATTCAATCATCAAAAAACTAGGACCAGATGGGAACTCAAGAAGTTATCGAAGTGTACCCTTCTGATTCACATTAAGAGAATCATTCTCCTCCACAACAAAAAACTTTTATCCAACTGGGTATTGGGAACCTGCTATGACAGAGATTACACAGTTTTCCCTTGTCTATTTAATCCAGTGCTTTGCCATTCTTGCTATTAGGCACCACCTCTTCACATTTCATCTATATTTCTCTTTATTCTCTTTGAGCTGCTGCTGTTTGTCTTACCCACCACAGACATGAAGAACAGATTTCCTTCTGCTCTGCGACAGTCTCCTAGGTATTTGTGTCTGACCTCATCTTTCAACTTGGTCATATTTTATGTGTAACAGTCCTGATTGATCCAGTCTTGCACCACTAACCCACAATTTCTAGAGCAATGGCTGTTTGTGCTTCTACCTAGATTTTCTCCACCTTGACCTCCTCTTTTTTGAGGTGAATGTCTAAAGCTGAACAGAGTAATTTTATGAAATCCTGGGCCACTCTGGACAAAGCATCGCATTGAAGAGTTTATAAGCTCTTTTTTCACCCGTCCCTGGATGCGGTTGTGAGAGATCCCTGCAGTCAGCTAGGGATCTGCTAGAGACTATAAAATCTCATCTAGTAATCTACTACACGTTTGAAGCTGGTGGGTTTTCTGACTTGCTCTTCTACTTCCTTCACCATGGTCTATATTGGCATTACTACCAAGATGAGAAAAAATTTCTTGCATTTGCAAGACATATATCAGTTTTGCAGTGTTGCTATTTATGCACCAGCAAATACATTCCAGTTGTGCCTAACAACTACCCTGGGTTTTTCATTCTTCTGGAGTAAAGTTGACCAAATTTGCTGTTCTGCTAGTGATGCCATAGCAACACATTCCCATTCTTCAGGCTCCTTGCTTTGCCAGGCTGGTGAAGGGAATGTTGAGACTGCCACGGTAAGAGTGTTTTCATCTGGAGAACAAAAGCAGTCTGCACCCTCAGAAAGCTGTCATCATATCTCCTGCAGACTGATGGCCCATGGCAGCTGAAATATCTTCACTGTGATGCTGGATGAATGCAGTGACTCCAGCGTCATGAGCTGCTATTTTTAGTTGAATACTCAAGTTGCTGAAAAAGATTTTTCCAGCAGAACATCTTTGCAATATTTCCACTACAAAATCTGCTTTCATCCTCAAATTCTAACATCTTTTTTTTGAGGACTGAATGTATTATGGGCAAAAACACTTGTGTGGTCAGCAGAGAATACAGTTGTGAGGGCTGGCAAGAACAGTTCTGTTTTAAACAGAGCAAAGAAACTGTTCCCCTTTGTCCATTAACCTCTTTGAGTATCTCCTACGTCAGTTGGTGGCCAACTTGGAGCTCAAACTACTTGAGGATGCCTCAATAGATAACATTTTTTTAACAAAACAACACAAAACTATAGATGTCAGTAAATACGCATTGCAGATATTTAATTGCTCTTCAATCGACCATGTTAAAATTAAGTAAACTAATTGCATTTAACTGATGTCCTGAGCATAAAAACAAAGCAGAATGATACATAATGTGTAGAGCCTAAGAGATGCTACAGTGAAACTTATGTCTCGTCTTTTTGGAGTACATCTGCTATGGATTAGTGTTGACTGTATTTTTTTCTCAGTGTGGAACTGAAAGATGGGTTCACTTGGAGACATTGAGCTTCTCGGAAGCTTTGTTTAGTATAAAGCAGTGACTGCTCCTGCAGAGCCGGCACCTCTGAACTTTGAAGATCAACAACTTAAAAGAAATACGGGAAGCTTCAATTTAATACAAACCCTAAGATTTTCCCATTATTAACACTATGTGAGTCCTAATAAACAGAAAGGGTGTTCATAGAGTGAAATTTCCACATTGCTACAGGTGGTAAAGTTTTAAAGGACCCCATCTTACAGGTTGTGGTAAAATCAGGCCCCAAGGAGAAAAGAGACTGATGATGAAAATATATGTTTTTAGCTTTCTACCTTTTTTTTTTTTTTAGTTTCCTCAAAAGACAGTGCATTAAAAATATATCAGAGTGCCTTGCAGGTATATTATTGCTTACTTGACTTCGCAAGCACTTGCTTGAATCAAGTATCTGCTTTGAAAAGGGTCTAACAAACAGGTCAAAGCTCTACTTACACTGTCTCATGAGCAAGCCAGTGCTAACAGAACATTTTTGGAGAAGTACAGGAAGGGGGAAGACTCTGTGTTGGATCTGCCAGTGATTCTCAAGCCTAGGTGTTGGGATGGGACCACACTGTTTTGAGTTGATCTTGAAGAGAAAGCTTGTGTGTACATCAAAGCCAGCTCTAGTCTGTTAAATTCATCTGAAATAGAAGAAGCCTTCTCTTTGTCTGGATCAGTTCACACAAAACTAGCTCATTCTGGAATACCTCCTTCAGTACTTTCTGGAGTACCTTGCAGTGCACTAAATCAGTGGATTTAGCAACCTCCCCTCCAGAACAGGACAGATTATGAGATCTACCTCCCAACTCATGTTGCTATATTTTGATTAGTTATGTTTTCTGTTAAAAAGATATGGGTGTTGCTTCTGCAGGACAAGTTGGAGAAAATATGCACAGCAAAGTGATGCCTTCACATCTGACCCATGACGGGACAGGTATTTATAGCAGTGGGGAGAGGAGAAGGGTGGCACAGATAGGGCACATGTGGTTTACCAAGATAAACAGCCCAAATAGGACATGACACTAATGCTGGGTGCTCCTGGGCTCCGTGTGAGCTCGAGAGGAGCTGGTGTAGCCACGTGCACAGAGCTCAGTGTCCAGGCACCAGGAGGAGACAGGAGGCAAGGCAGGACATGCAGTGAACGCACTGTCTTAGAGCTGAGAGTGGCAAATCAAACAGTTGTTCGAAGAGCCAGAAGCAGAAATACATTGTTTACTCCTTAAAGCCTAAAATCTTACATAATTTGGAAATGGAATAGACGTGACTTTGTAGAATGACAAAGTTTGGAGTTTTGTTCCTTTTCGTTCATAAACAGCTTTGCTCACTTGTGTCTGGCAGCACAGCCAGACACTAACCTTTTCTAGGCATTTCTTTTGTCTTTTGTAGAGCTGGGAAGGATGTTGGTGGTAATCTAATCCTAAATTTATCTTAGTGTAAATAAACATATTTCTAGGATGCAGATCTCAGCTCCTTTTTTGTGTCAAAATGTATCAACTTCCCTGAAATCATGGCTACTGCTGCTGTTGGATTACCACGTCTCCTCACTTTCTTCTACCTTCACTACACTGTAGATTGCAAGTCACACTACCAAATTTGCTATATCCAGGAGTATTGTTTTCAGCCCTATAGGTTAACAGTGATAGTTGCAGAGTTCTTGCAAACAGGTCCATGGGTTTCTAGGATCCAAAAGTATATATCATAAAGTATTTTATGGTGCTAGTGAATTTACCTAGCCCAAATTTGTGGGAGGTTATACTTCTAAGCTAAAAATTTAAACATGGTGGTGATTCCTTATTGGTCACAAATAAAATCTAAAATATTCTACCCATCCTCCAGGTTAAAATGTCTGCAGGTATCAATATGGAAATAATCCAAACACAGACAGTTCTGAATCACACAGGTGACTGTGGTGTTCAGTGGATGTAAATAACAAGGGACTATCCTTCTTGAAGAAACTGTTTTGGTAAATTCAGGTCGAAGCTTGAAGCAAGAAAACCATAAATTTTAAGCCTTTGCTGTCAAAGATGATGTCTCATTCCACTGGTTTGGAGAAGAACAGTTGTTTCCCTCAGAATGGTATGAATGCCTTGGGGAAAATTAAATTGGTAAGAGATTCAGTATGCAAAATATATAGCACAGAACTCTGAAGAAATCTCAGTCTGAGCATGAAGAATCATCCTTGTCATGAGTTGGTGGAATTTTTATCCCTCATCTACACAAAACTGAATTTTGAGGATTGATCAGTGTGCCTCCTAAGTGAGCTGTCTACTGGCTGTGTGATGTTGTGCTGAACAGCTGATCCCTAAACTCCAGGTGCAGATATGTTGAGGAAATCAAGTGTCTAGGGATGTGTGCCTCTGTAAAGCAAGATGTTGTCAATTAGTCCATTGCTGGAAAATATAATTTGAAGAATTTTTGGAAGAGGAAATGCCAAGTTTCTAGTTAAACTTGTTGAGTATCTCTGGCAAATTTGAATAAGAAACTTTCTCTGGAGAGACTATAAAAATAACTGTTCAAACCAAGTAAACAATATATTCAATGTGACAACTTTTGTCATTGTGTCAACTCTGATTTTCACATATTATGATGAATGCATGAGCAAAAAGCTAAAATAACACTAAAGGCTTGTAAACATGGAGGGAGACTGAGAGAGGACCTGAACTGGAAGAATGAACTAAACCCATGAAGTTAAAGCACATTAAACCTTTAGGGCTTCTTCTGAAGGTGGCTGTTAGAGCATTCCCAATCTGTTTACTTAACTAACTTAATATCTAGCATGAAAAAATCTGGAACAACCAAGAGTTACACCACCATGCAGCTAAGAAAACAGTGTGAGGGCCACATATGTAATTGTTCTCTCATGCTTCACATAGTTGCCGCTGACATCCTGTGCTTAAGGTCTGAATGTTGGCAGCACTTCGATCTGCAACTCTTAGATGTATCCATACGAAACTCACTGACTCTGCTGCAGCTGGAAAGGAGGAGTCTCCTCTCATAGGGAAAGACGATATCTTTCCATAGGTATATGAGAAACTGCTCTACAGCATCAGAAAAAGCTAATGCTGTCTTTCCAATCCAAAGAAGGCATAGGCAGAACTCAGATGCATATCCTTAGGTAGCTCAAATACAGTATGCCAATCCACTGTGCAGCACTGTTGCTGTTTCTGTTCTTGTCCTCACATTACTGAAGGTTATCCTGGGAGAAGGGAGTCTGTCCTGGAAGTACACTGCAGTAATGGAGGCTAAAGCACGACCTGCACAGGTAAGTAGACTAGCAAAATTTGTTTGATGTGTTGCATAGTAAGAGCAGGCTTTAAAGGGAGGGGTTGAAACACAGAACAATAATTCCCATGATAGACTGACTGCTGTAGATCAGTTTGGAAGCAGCAAATATGGGAAACATTTGCTCTCTTATGTAAACATGTTTATTTCTGTAAAGCCTTGGACCTGTCTTAGGAGAGTGAGCTCACATGCAGCTGAGTAGACTTTAGTTATCTTGCGATGGATCAGTCTGACGAGTTGCCATAGATGCTTCAGATAGCTTAGAAAACCTGTAACCATTACTACACCCCGCCTGTGCCTCTGTGGTCCACCGGAGCCCTTATAGTTGGATACAAGTCAAAGCAGCCCTCAGGTTACTTTAATATATTTGGGGGCTAAGCCAGGAGAGGCAAAGCCCAAAGCATGCTCTGTGCTGAGACCATTGTTGCCACACAGATATATTTCTTCTGCTGTGCTAACTCCATGGTGGGCAAGTGGTAGCTTCTGGTCACGCATCGCATGGTGCTTGTTTGCCCTGAGTAAAACAGACACAGTCAGCTCAGCCTTGTTTTCTTGGTAGGCTTTTTTTCCTTGTCCTTTAGAGATTTTTCTGTTGTATTAGTGATCTAGAACCTGACATATCCAGCATGTTTACTGGGATGCGCAGAGGGACGTGGTTGTGTCTCTGTGAACAGTTCCACACACCGGCTTACATCTGGTGGCGTACAGTGGTCACTGAAGTGCCTAACTCCAGATCTGTGAGGGATAGAGACATAGCCTCTAGACTAGGACGGGCTTAGACACTTGAGAAGATGTGGGTTGTCTGAACAACCCTGGTTCAAAGGTACAACCTGGCACCTGAGGATGAACATGACTGCTTCCTCTCTGAGGTGAAGCATCAGGCACAGCTGTGCAGGTTAAATCCCACTGAAGTCTTCAGTAAAGTTCTCAGTGATCCTGGCGGCATCTGGATTTGAGCCACAACACACAAAGAGCACATTCTATACAGCAGTTGACAGAACTAATAAAAGAGGATCACGTAGACAGAGCCAGTGTCTCAGCACTCAAAGGAAATAGTCGTATAATTTCCCTATCAAAACAATACCACTATAAGCACCGAAGACCTACCCTAACATAAACCCATACTTAGCAGCCCGATCAGAAACTTCAAACGTCTTGTGAAAATAGGCAAATTTGAGCTCAGAGTCTGAAATGCAACACTCTATGTATTCCAAGTAATGGAATGATCACTATTACATTAACGATTAATCAACACACCACAATTAGTGAAAATATGAGAAGTGCTGTAGCCTTTGCTGCACCAATGGATTTATTTATAGTCTGTTGCTTGCATCAAAATGACATGTTACAGAAAGATGAAGGGAGCCTGTCACAGCCCATTTGAAAAGTGACTTTTTCAAAACAAGGCTGTCTGCTTTCATCCCCCTTTGCATTATCAGCTGAACTGCTGGCACCAGGTATTCAAGAAATTTCAGAGGGAAGGAGGAGAGCACAGTATTTCCTTGTCACTGTGATAGATTCGACAGACCATTTGGGCACTACATCTAGCATCCTGTCACACAAATTGAAATCTTTGGAAAGCCAACAGCTTACTCTAGGACTAGGATATTCAGTGGTGACTAGAGCCTCTTGTGCACGTGAATCACTCACTTTCATCCTTTAAATGTGTTCAGAGAACTGGAGGTTGGGATAATTCTGCTACAGACTACCTAGTTCGGTAATTAAAGTGTCCACATCCACTCTTGTTTCTTCCCATATACTTGCATCTCAGGCTAAAGATGGAGCTACTCCCCAGGCTCTTGTACATCTCAGAGACAATTAATCATGTTTGGCAATCATGTTTGTGTGGCGTGTGGTCAGTGGACATGGTTTTAGGTGAGATCCTGGGCTTCACCAAAGGGGAAGGTTTGGCACTGGTGACTGGAAATGAGACAAAGAGAAACACCAGCTGCCATGCCGAGTGACCATGTGCCCTGCCACGTGGGCACCTTTCCTCCAGGGGACTGGCACCTGGCCAGCAGCCCAGCAGGGTCTTTGAAGTATCAAGCTGCTGACAGTGCTACTTAAGATCAGAAAACAGACATCCTATTTAAACCATGGTTAGGAGAGGATCCTTGATGCCTAGGAAAGGGAATGTTACCAAGCTCGAGTCTGGGGAGTGCAGAACTGCAAAGAACCACCTCTCTCCCTGCAGAGTGGCCGTGCAACCAAAGCCCCTCTGCTCTTTCTAGATAAAATGCCTGGGCCTTCTTCATGTTGCAAAGTTCAGAGCCCATTTTTGTAAAACCTAAAATATTATTACTTCAGTCACATGCTCCAAACGGAAATGGAAAGTATTGCTGAGCACACACAGTGCTGTGTTTTCTACTATGTCACAAAACCAGTGGCATGCTGCTATGAACAAGCCTATTCTTACATACAATTTGTATATCCTTTCATGAAATCTTTATGTTTTGGAATTGAAGTTATTATATCAATAAGACTGAAAAATATGGTTCTATCTATTATCTTCCCTCTGTTTTAATGACTTCTCACCATCCTCACTGCATGCTTTTTCTCAGTAGTACAGCACAAAGTGTTGAACATGTATAAACCTTGGGCTTCTGCACTTCAATGGCATCCTGAGTGAACTCAAAGGACCCTTTGACATTATTGCAGGCAGACATGCATGGTCCTCAGTTCTAAAGTTTAATTCTTTCCCTCTTCCACTGCCTCTTTCTATGGCACAGCTTGCAAACTGCTCCAAACCCTCTTATACTCTGCCCATTTTTATGTTCAAGTTGGATTTTATTTTCAAGTGTGCATTCCCCAGCAAAGACGACTTCCATGCCAGCTCCAAGCTTTCAAACTGCATCCGTTTTTCTGTGTCTTTGCCCAAGGAAGTGACACTTTAGAGAGGGCAAGATGGTTTCTCACCTACTTGAAAATCTGAGAGCTCATTTTTCCCAATCTTTTCCTCATACAGTTTATATCCTGGGGAGAGATCAAATATGGACAACTTGTGCGAACTTTTTCTTGGTGTTAATTAGGATGCATGCAAAGTGTTGTATTGCCATATCTCACCTTAGAGTGGCCAGGTGCAACTAAGCATATTTTTAGGCTCCCAATAGGAATGAACTTGCTTCAGAAATTTGTTCTCCTCTACGGAGAAGAAACAACATTAATTTCTCTTGGCTGTTTTGGAGGAGTTCTGCATAGCAAAGGGCTTCTTTCTATTTTTGTTATACAGGATCAGGTTTCCTGATGATTTCAAAGAAAGTATCCAAACTTGCAGGATCAAGCTTGCCATGCTGTACCTGCTTGGGCCCTTTACCCTGCGCCGTGCAAAGATTCAAACCAGAGACTTTCACAGATATCATTGGAAATACAAGCAGGAAGCAAAACATGATACTGTGTCCAAGCGAGTCTTTGATAAGAGGATTAATTTAAAACCGTACACTTTGTTCATTTAATTTTTTTCCTTTCTTTTTTTTCAAGGAAGCATAAACCGCCACTGTAATTGTACTTTGGCCTGTGGGAATAATATCCCAGAAATAACATCCCTACTTAAAGTCTAGTAGCTTAAGATCTCTGTGGGGCTGCTTCTTTCACTGCAAGACCTATAATTAGCCATCCATTATGGTGTTGAGCAGTGATCCTGACGAAGCCGATATTTTCCCCCAAGCACCCTACCCAGACATGCCAGAGAACAGGTAGGCAATAGTCTGCAGTTCACTCTCCTGCTTGACGCAGGCAGCTCAGGGGGTGGGAGACCCTCCTGGGGTTCCTTGCAGGGCTCCTCAGCAGGGACACCCTGTGGGTACCTCACCACTCTCAGGTGTCTGGTACTGTGTGAACAACTGGGACTGCCACACTCTAGGTCCTACAGCTAGGGTGGTGTGATTTGGGCTGCTTTTCCCATCTTCTTTTTGGTTTGGTGTGAGCAAAGAAAGCAGCTTTCCAGTTAGGAAGGCCAGTGGAAAGCCACTAAGCCAAGCACTCCTTGCCTCCAGGATGGGGAAATCTCCTCAGCCTTTGGGCCAAACACGGCTGCTTTGGAAATGGCTTGCTGGTGCTGCTACAGGTCTGGCAGTCTGCGCCTCCAGGCAGCTAATATTTTCCTGGCCCGATTGGAGGACATATTTCCAAGGAACTTCACTGGTCAAACTCAGGACTGAGTTCATATGGTATGAAATGGTGCATACAAAGAAGACCTGGCTGGTGGTGTTTCAAGGCACGGAGACAGATAGTTCTCAGATGTGCCGGATTTCATCCCTCAGACAGCTTTCCCTGTACTACCAGCTGGCCTAAACTTATATTTAGAAATGACATTAAATCCCTGAATGTGAAAGCTCCACTCTGGCTTCTGATGGCAATTGCCAAGAAGACAGGCTCTCCACAGCTCAGCAATATTGTTTCAAGACAGCTCTTATGTTATACCTTCTAGCATTGAGTGCAAGGTAAAGTAAACAATGTTTTTTACAAACATTTCATTACTACAGAACAATGCCATCACACACTCAAATTCGATTTTCTCAGATTCAGTGTAATGGGGACAAGGACAGTTTCTATAAAGTACCACAAGTTTGGGGTCAAAGGCATAAAGGAATGCTGGAGGGGTAGTTCTCTTCTAGACTTTTAAATGTGATTATTCCTCACAAGCAATATTGTATGTTGATCCTGACCAGCGTACTACCACTATAAGAAACAAATCCGCATCCTTCCTCAGATGCAGATGCACTTCATTTTGTCATGTGTCTTCAATAAAGAAACGAAACCAGAGAGAAGCAAGTCTTTACTAAAAGAAGAGGTTGAGCTTTTCTGAAATTCCCAATGATCTTCCTTTCTATGACAACACTAAGTTGAAGGTTTGAACAAAGCATTAGAATAAATCTCTAGGCACTGCAATAGGTAAGGCTTGAAAAAAGCAACATGTTACTAGATAGGTGCAATTTCTTTATCTAGCAGTTCTATGTGTTAAAGTATATCTCATATTACTTGTTCAATAATGTCAAGGCCTGATATTTTTCCTTTGGAAACATGAGGGCAAGTTGCACAAGGAAATTTATAATAATTCAAAAAAAACCAGAGTGACCTCACTTTTTGGACATCCAGTGGAGCTAAAACTTAAAAAAATCCTACTTTAATCTTATCCCTTAGACAATTTCTTATATTTTGTTCTCTGATTGTCATAAAAGTTTGTTAAGAGTTAATAATCTGTTCATATTTGTGATATTAAAGTATCTCTATAATTTTTAAACCGTACTAGGGTGTCGTAAAGAGGACCATATTTACATTCAAGGTAGGAATCCACTTTTATGCAGTGACAAGCATAAAAGTCATGTTTACTTGGATAGCTGGGAACCCCCATGAGAGCAAGGAAGAAGAAATGTATGATGTCCTTGGGGGAAAAGAAGCTCTCTGATGACAAGGGATCTGAAGCTGTTAACTAACAATTCTTCTAGTTGCTGGACTCAAAAAGTGCCCAACACAGTTGCCCACATACAGGTGCCTGGTAGCATCTGAGATGTCCTATGGCAGTGTCCTATGTCCTATGCCTGACCCTAGTGTGCCACTCCAAAAGGTAGTAGGTCTCCTCAAGGTCCTGTGTCAGACCTGCCAGCCTCACATGGACATCTTATATAGCAAAGTTTAAATGGCAGTAGCCACACATAGGCAGGCAAATGAATACAGCTCTTCAGAAACATCTTTTACTCTTTTAAAATCACAAGCAGAAAAAAAGCAACACTAAAAGATTTCATCTTTGAGACCACATAAAAGCAAGATGCAGAGTGATTTTTTGATTTCAGGTTATGATGGTAGTGAGGGAAAGAAAACACATATAAACTTCTCACGGCTAGTGCCCACGCAGTTACATTACTGCATGAACTGAGGGTGAAAATACTACTTTTTTTACTTACTTCATGATCTATCAGGTTACCAGGAAAAAGAGCCACATCATGTGGAAAAGTGTCATACAGAGTCAAACTAGCTGTGTTTTTACCTATAAACTGAACATATAAGTACAGGGGTTATATGGTATAATAAATATAAGTCATCAAAGGCACTGTTCCTCTGACCTTAAAGCAGGCCTGAATTTGAAAGGGCAGGATCAAAAATCTAGGGCCTCACACAGTAGATCTGTTGGATAAATGGGGACAGGCTGGAGAGGTAAAGAAAAACCCAAACCCACTTCATTTCCCTGAGAAAACAGAGCCTCTTAAGTGTGAGCACAGTGACTGCAGCTTCTTAGACCTCTCCAGCTCCTCCTGAGAACACCCACAACAAAATGTTTTCATGATGATGGCTGCAAGTAATGTACAAGTTGCACTGGGCAGAAAGAAGCTAAGGCACAGAACTGTCATTGCACGAACAACCTTGGCTGTGCACTGACGAAGGCTCTATTTCAGGCTCTCTGAAATTTTCTGGGCACTCCATGTTCTATCAATTCATTTTGAACAAAAAAATTACAGTTTGTTCATGCTGCTTCTCACTCCCTTCTTAATAGTTAGAAATTAACACCCTTGACATGCTCTAAAACCACACTGTTTGGCAACTCTTTTACAGTGTAGGCAAACATTGGAGTTTAGTGTTAAATATGTGGGTGCTGTACAGTACATAAATAAAGACTGTCTCTTTCTCAGAGATCTTACAGTCTGAAAGATAAGAAGATGAAAGAGTGCTTGGAAAGATGAGTAACTAGGGGGACTGTGGGAGGGGTTCAACTCAGTTAAAACATAAAAACCTGGAAATCATTCAAAGAACATAAAGAGTTTGGTACTGGAAATGTGCATTTTTAATGTATAACAGATTTGCAATTGAGAACAAAAGCTGAAGCTGTTGACATTTTCTTGTACCTGCTTTTGCTGGGACTGAGATAGCTTGTTGCTGCTAATTCTCCTGACACCCCCAAGCCACCCTGCTTCAGTAGGTCTTTGCACAAAGCTCAATGCTCTTGCTCAAACCAGTGGTCCTGCTCTGAGGATACACTCACACAGCAGGTTGACAACTGGTTGGGCTTTGACCTTGTGAGGGGATAGAGGAAGAGCTTTGGAGACCAGATGTCTCTTTTATATGATGAATGACTTTTCATTTAAATACAAGAAATTATCAGCCTTTTTTTGCTTGCATATACTCAGGAAAGTTATGAGTCACAAAGTAAACTGAAATAAATGTGATGTAATCAGCATGTGCAAGTTTCCATGATTCAGTTCTGCAAACATTTCTTCAAACCAAACCTAACTATCTTCAGACATCAAGCATGGGCTAAACTCAGGTGCCCTCAATCACAAGGGCACCAGGCCACTCTCTCCTTGGGAAGGAGTGGCTGGGGCATAGGCTGCTGAGGCACAGCAGCAGGCTGCTCTGCACTGCCCTGCAACCCTTGCTCATATGTGCCTTCAAGTATCAAGAAGCACAGGTTTTTTGTTACTGGAGATGAAGGAACTCAGCATCAGGTAGCACAAAATTTTTACTGGTACATCTATGGAGTGGTGGACATCCCTGGTTTGTAATTTCTTCATATGTCACAACCCATGTGACACTTGTATCCCACAAAGAAAAGACAACGATTAATTCTTTTTTCATTCATAGAGTGCTTCAGTATACATCAGATGGTGCCTCTATTGGTTTTGGAATCACACCAGGATAGCTTGTTCCTCAAACAATGTTTGAGATCAGACTTATCGAAGACCACAGAGGTGATAGACATGATTTTGCTTTAGCAATGATAGAAGAGAGAAGAGCTCTGATATTGATAGGAATGCTGTAGCTGCAGCTTTTTTTCTTTTTTTTTTTCAGAGCTAGTAAAGTGCCAGCAAAATACTCCATGCATATGAAACAAGTGATCCCCGGGGCCAGGAGTTGGACTCGATGGTTCTAATGGGTCCCCTCTAACTCAGCATATCCTATGATCCTATGATCTGAGTGACACACTTGCAGCCATCTGAATTTTGACTTCAAGACAGTGAAAACCAGATTTTCTTTTTTGCTAGAGTAGCTGAAAGTTTGGTGGAGTGGGAGGCAGCTAGTGCCAAGGTAAAACTATGCATATTTCTTATCGTACGTCTTCAAGTGATGCATTCCAGTGTTGTTCTTTATTTAATCATCCAGAGATAAATAAGCTACTACTTATTACAAACTAATTATGTATTAAGAAGCACAGCTAACAGATAATCTGCACTACAGAATTCCTATGGCAAAACATACAGGATTTTTTTACGTGTAAAATCATGAAACTGCTGAGATGCTTTTGAAGTTTTAACACACATGCATTTGCTTGAAAACTACTATGCAAGCAATAAACCCTCTTGTTTGGGTCTGATCCTTCAAGGTGCAACACAGATAGCTCTGCACTTAACTTCATGGGCTCAGTCCGTGAGTCTGACGTAGCTAATAACATTTTTGAACTATATGTTTATAAATCAATGCAATTAGGAAAAAAAAGAGATCTGTGGTTTTGGTATCAATTAGTCTCCTCCCCAAAAATTATGTTCCCAGCTAGAGCACTGAAGAGAGGTGCACAGGAAAGAGGCTTAAAAAAGACACTTTGAAGGGAAAATACCCCAACATAATGCCTTTTTCTTTTGGTTCTCTAATTGCTCTAATTGCAGATGTTGTGCAGTTGCACCTATGAAAAGTTAAATATTATGTCTCTGTAACATTTTTGATCTTCATTAATTATAGCTCAGAAAACCTTACAAAAAGCAGCTTGCTTCTTTAATACAAATAAGATTAATTGCATGGTTGTTCAGAAAATGAACCACCAGTAGTTAAACAAAAAATGTTTGTCTTTAAGCAGCCCTTGAATGATTTTTTTAAAACTGTTACAGGAAATGAAGAGGCTGCCAAATTACCATGCCCGTGAGCCCCACTCTCATTATCAGCCTAAACGAACTCACACACCCCGCCACTTTCATCCTCTTCCAGGTCCAACAAAAAGAAAAAGGAGGCATAAAAAAATAAAACTAACCTTCCACACAAAGAGGTGTCTCTGAAGTCTGGAATGCAGCCTGGCTGTTTGAAGACAAGATTTATACCTGACACCCTCCTTTAAGCTCATTGTTGAGACTCGCCTGTGTTCAAATCAACCGCAGACTGGCTGCTGCAGGTACTTCATCTTACAACGACCACATCATCTAAGATAAATGCACTAGGAATTGCTATCACTTTGAGGTGAAAAAAGAAAGGGAGAAAAAAAGAAAAATCAAACCCCTGGTGCAGGTAGTGGGTGGAGGGAAAGACAGACGGGTGTGAAGGAGTGCGTGAGGGCGCGCCCAGGGAAGGAGCTGGCGACAGCTATCAGCCTGCGGCATGGGGTGCAAGGATGAAATGTGTTTGGCTGCCACTGTGGGCACCTGTGTTTTAGCCCAGCCTTTCCACACCTTTGGCAGCCAAGCTGTGGGACCAGGCACTGGGCAGAATGCTTAAGCCACCTGCAAGGGAAGCAGTAACCTGTTGGCTTCCTGTAAAGGATTAAAAGGAGGTTTTTAACTTATGGGAGATGATGAGGAAGACTGTGGCATCAGTTCATATCATGTCCATGTTTTCTGAGGAAAGCCTAGTTTCCTCATTTTAGGCATATTCATCTTCTCTCTAAATCCAGTTTCATTTAGCATGAAATTCCTCTGGAAGAAAACCCTGGGTAGTGAGGCCTTAATTTTACACTGAACCCATCTGATAGGAGGCAAAGCCATAGAGTACTGAAATATATGAAGCAAATGATAGGAGAGAAAGAAGAGTGTGTTCAGGACATTGTCAGGACATAGAGAAACACAGATGAATATCACAGAGCTCAGGCTGCTGAAACTCTAACATTAGCAGGAGCTGTGCTAATTACTGAAGGCTTTGAAATGATGTGGGCAAAAAACGTCTGTCACAAAGAGAGAATAACACCTGGAAATTTGCACAGATACTTATTGTCTGTATTATAGTATTGCTCAAAGCCCCAATAAAAGTTGGGGCATAAGGATGCAATTTGTGGTGCAGAACCAGTTAAGGGGCGTTTCCCAGGGTGAAAAATTACCATGGAATTTAGAATAATGCCACATTAATCCATGGCACTCAAAAACAGTTCTGAGGAGATATTCTGAAATTACACTGATAGACGAAAGAAGGCAAAAGAAAAAAAAAATAGCATAGGTGGCTAATGTAAAACTTAAAAGTTCAAAACACATGCCCTTCTGAAGCCTTACATAATGCTTACCTTGCATCCTGAGATGAGAAAGCAATATGGGATTAGCAACAAAACTAAGATCCTTAACGAATGTTCTAGCATCCCAGATTTGCCCTGCTTTTGGGGAGAACCCATATTCTGGGTTTAACCCAACAGAAAGCTCTGGATTTGGTTTTCTGATTCTCCTTTCTCAAGCTGTTGAGAGCCTGGCCTTTACAGGGCTTCTTCCAAAATTTCTGGGTTGACAGGGAAGCTTCAGATATTGAGATCTGGGAAAAAGGAGCTGGTTTAATTCATTTCAGTTATAGAGCACTTTCTATATTTAGGATTTTAAATTATGTTTCATTAAGTATGCAAATTATGAGCACTTCTAGGACTCCAGGTACTTGCATGTCCCAGCTAGCACATAAACCTCATGCCATTACAAATCTGAATAAAGCAGGTTGAGTTTGCAGCAGATTTAAAACAGGGGAAAAGGGAAGGCAGGAAGAGAGCCTGAACAACACATCCAACACCTACCCTCTTGGGAGGGAGGAGAAACATCTATGCTAGCACTGAACTGACACAACTGCATGTTATGGTATGGCATCAATCAGCTTGGCCACAGGTATCCTGTTCTATTTTTTTACATTTGAAAGATTTACCATTTATCCTTTTTTTAAATTATTTTTCCTGTGAGGTGTTTTTTTGTTTTGTTTTGTTTTCCTTGGGGGGTGATGTCTCCTATCTGGTGCCAGCAGAAGGTTCTCAGAGAAATCAGTTTCATCAACCCATGTCCAATGTACTGAAAAATGGAGCATGGCTCCACCTCAGCAATCACAAGACTGTGTTGCGGACACTTAGCCTGGAGCCTCCATAATTTCCGACACCAAGCATCTGAGGAAATAGCATTCAGTATTTCATTCTGACATTTCAGCTCTTGACAGCGCTACAGATTGCTGCTGGAACCTAAAGTCAAATGCAATAAACTGTGCACAGCTTTGACAAAAAAAAAAAAAAGTGTAAGCAAGGCCAGTTCAGCTTGCCCTATCTCACAGAGAGCCACAAGAGTGAGAAACAAATACAGGGTTCTAAGCAGCTGCTCTGTTTCTGCCTGCCTGTTAGAAATAACTTGGAATTTTCAAGAAGCACTATCAGGGCCTTCTGGCTTAAGTATAGTATCATAGAACTATTTAGGTAGCAAAAGAGCTTTTAGATCATCAAGGTCAGCTATTAACCCAGCACTGCTAAGTCCACAACTGTGTAGAATCAATGGGTTCTTCTTTTCCCAAATTGATCTTCAGCATCTACCAAAAAAAGGCTGCAATAGACAGTGAGGAAAGACCATCAAAAGATAAAAATATAGGTATGGATAACAAGCTTATGTATCAACAGAGACTGTTCACATAATTATTTGTGATGAACTACTTGGCCAGAGTATAAATGTTTTCTGTAGGTGTATGCACTGTGCATCTTTTGCTGCTGTTGAATAGATCTTACTGCAGTAACATGCTGAGAAGGCTGCAGGGAGTTTGATAATCTCTGGGACTTTTAAAATTACTTCTGAGCTAATGAAAAATGTGAACACTTATTTATATATGTACACATGTATGCAGGGCTACATGGTAAATCCATAGACATGTTTTAAGTTCAAGATAGTTTTTCTGCACCCCATGAAATTTTTTTGTACTTTCTCCCTCCTCTGCGTTTCTGATCAAACAAATCATTTTACTGTTCTGAAAATGGAACTTCAAACCCACAAAGTTTGGTGCTTATTATGTTATTCAAGAGTGAGAGCACCACCAATTATTTAGACAGCAAATGCCCTGGATTCCCCAGCAATTCCTTCTCCAGCACCTAGAAAGATACCACCTTTCTCTCTGTCCTCCAATCATTTGCTATTTTTGTCCCCATTCAGTCTTGTGCCTCCTATTAACTCAGTTTCTCCCTCAACACAGATGCTCTGTGGTGCTGATGACTCCTCCTCTTTAACTCTGTGTGACTCCTCTTGCCACCATTCCTCACTTCACTGCAGCTTGAGCAGGCAGCTATTCTTCAGGAAGGATATTAAGGCACTGGGGCAGGTCCAGAGAAGAGCAACAAGGCTGGTGAAGGGACTGAAGCACAAGCCCTGTGAGGAAAGGCTGAGGGAGTTGGGGTTGTTTAGCCTGGAGAAGAGAAGGCTCAGGGGAGACCTCATCACTCTCTACAACTACCTGAAAGGAAGCTGTAGCCAGGTGGGGGTTGGTCTCTTCTCCCAGGCAACCAACAGTAAGACAAGAAGGCACGGTCTCAAGCTCTGCCAAGGGAGGTTTAGGTTAGATATCAGGAAGAAATTCTTTACAGAGAGAATAATCAGGCACTGGAATGTACCCACCCAGGGAGGTGGTGGATTCTCTGTCCCTGGAGATATTCAAGAAGAGACTGGATGTGGCACTTAGTGCCATAGTCTAGTAACCGTGGTGGTAGTGGATCAAGGGTTGGACTTGATGATCTCAGAGGTCCTTTCCAAACCATCTGATTCTATGATTCATAGCCATTTAACTCCTGCACAAAAAGAAGGTGTGTCGTGGGTTTTACCAGGGATCAATTTTTTCTCAAACTCTCCCCCCCACACACACACACAGTTATTGTAAGTTGAGAGAGGTTTTACACAGACAAAACAGAGGCTTGACATAACAGGTATAGTACTAAGATTTAGTACTAGCAAGATAAAAACTAAGGAATAACATATACTACAACAGAATGTTAGGTTGTTATTTATAAGTTTGGTTCATCTCAGGTTTTCAGTCTTTATTCCCCCGCCTTGGGAAGGCAAGGGAGGGGAGAAGATCCTTTTCTGTGGGTTTGGACGTTTGACCTTCACAAGGTGACAAAGACATGGTGGTCACATGCTGCCTTTGCATCAGAATAATCCCACCTGGACAGAAATCCCAGGCAACTCACTGCCACCTGCTTGGGGCCCATTGCCACCAGGGCAACGTGACATCATGCATCATCAACCTCTGCCTGCAAACTGCTGGTTAATGTCAAGATCATCTTGCAAATCAATATGCAGCAAGTCATGTTTGTGACTTGAGAGGGCTGTGAGAAGAGCCCTTTCCTGCCTTCTGGCACACCTGTTTCTCTCCAAGAGCTGAGGACAGCCTGCTGGTCCAGTCAGTCCCTTGGAGTCCCCCAGGCCCTGGTCTGGGGTGGGTCTCAGAAGATGGCTTAGTCTGACTGAATGTGTTGCCTTATGTAAGCAGTGGAAAAATCACGTTGTACCTGTAGCAATGTATTCCACACCAAACCCTTTTACAGAAAATTATTTATTTCCACGACCGTGTGCTTGAAATAAGTAAAGGGTTATAGAAGCTGCATTTCTGGAAGATACAACTACCAAGTGTACAACAACAACTCAGGAACTACATTTATTTTACTGCAGGTATAATGTGTCACCTTGCAGAGACCTGAGGGCATTTTATAATGATGCGCTTTAAAACAGTGAACAATGAAAGCTAATTCTTCTCCAAAAAAGGCAAACAGGAAACTTGTTTAAAGGACAAAGCTTTCAGTGGATAGCAAGTGCTTGTGTTCACATGTGTTCTCAGGTTGCTTTCCGAGTTGGTTTTTGGCTGCCTTAACTCTGCCTCCGAAGACACTTCCAAAAACTCATGTACACGCCTAAGTGACATATGTGTACACTGCATCTCAGCTGCTTCAACAGCAAGTGACAGTTAATTAAAACCATGCATTAGAGAGCTCATCCTCTCATCATAAGTGATGGCATTGACATGATGAGTTATTTTTACATCAAGCTTAGTTATGTCAAATCTCAACCCACAAGCATGCAGCAGAAAGGGTAGCGTTTTTGTTTGTTACTAATAAGCTGTGTTTGCTATTTTTCTTCTGCACTACTCACATGTAATGAAAAGTGACCCAAACTCACATACATTATACGCCAATTAAAACTCTTTCACTTTTGTTGTCATGCCATGTCATGACATACTGGGTATACAAATTTGTGTAAAAAAGAAATCTTACGACTCTCCCATCTGGTGGCATCTCATTGTGACCTAAGTTTAAAGCCTTAAGGAAACAATGAATGAGTTTGCCTGTTTGCATGGAGTCAGTTCTGTACATTTTTCTTGCTTGAACTGTTACATATATGTAAAGCTCCTCACGTGAATCCCCGAAGTCCTGTTTCTCTCTCAGAGATGGATTCTTCTTATAGGAAGAAGTCAAAGTGTATACAGAGCTACAAAATGGTTCTCTGTAATTAATGAAGCCAATAAAACAAACTTCTACAAAAGGGAATAACTTCAGTCTTCAAAGCAAAAAGATCAGATCGTGCTGCTCCTGCTCCCAAAGCAGCATCAGCAGCTGAGCAGGCCAGCTACAAGAAAAGTATATTAGCTCCACTAGCGAAGTCCCCCAAATAAAAGCCAATTAGGCTACAATAAAAGTGGGTTTTTGAAGTCTATCTTCAGTGTTCAGAAAATATTACAGTTACTGCAGAACATTTTAACTCCAAAGCCACTCAAAACCCTGGAAATGAAGACCTAAGATGACCACATTCATACCACCCTTCACTGAAGTTTAACTCTGCAACATCTCACTCCTAAATCTCTGCTGTGCTGTCTGCTTGCACTCTGAATGGTTGTTCTTTAACAGATTAAAAAGTATTTCTACACCTTTAGTAAGGACTAAAAGCTTGCATACAGAGTATGGTTAGCACATTTTGGAGGAGTATATGGTTTCCAGAGATCAATTTATTAGTGCAGGTATATGACACACGGAATAAAATGTTTAGTTGGGAACAGGGAGCTGAATTTTCAACACCTGTCTCTCAAGAGAGTGCCAAAACCATCAGATTATTGGATATTTTCAAGAGGGCTACTTTTTGGGGGTTTTGTGGGGGTTTTTGGGTTTTTTTAAACTTTTGTTTTGTGTTTGGGTTTAAGTTTTTAACTAGGTGTATGTACCCAAATTTTAAGTGGATTCCAAAGCAAATTGTGCTTGTGTGGCCATGATGCAATTACCCACAAACCTCCACAGACGAACTATGCACCCGAAGCCCCTCTCCCCAGCAGTCCCCAGAGGTGTCATGGTGCAGGTGGCTGGGCCAGGACTCCTGGTGCACTAAAGCATGGGAGGAGGCTGCCCTGTGAGCCACTGAAAAATGCACATGGTAGGAAGGTCTTTGCCAATGTCCCAGTTGGGAGAGCTGCAGTTGGAGCTGACTATCGGCCACAAGACACTGATCCACCAGAAATCAACCTTCATGCCTGCTGATGTTCCTGAAGATACTTGCCTCTTAGTCACATCTGATTTAACGAGCCTAGGCTAATGTCTAGCATATTTTTCCTAAGAGAGTTTCCTACTTCACTGGGGAGCCGGCCAGATTCACAACAGGAACAGTGCCATGACAGACTCAGTGCTCCATGGAAGACACAAAAGGTGGCAGCATCCTTACAACAGCCAGAGTCTGGGAAGAGTAAAATGCCTTGATATAGAAATCTGCAAAATGCCTTGGCCAGGACTCCAGCAGGTCTTAGGAACCTGGCAAGGCTTTGCTATCCAGTCCTCCAGACTCCCCCCAAAATCCAGTCTACGGAACCCCTCGTACCACTGCTTCATATCTTTGTACTTAATAACCCTGTAACTTATGGGGCATCGCAAGACCACATGCCTGACAGCATTCTTCTTTGTTTGAATAAATTTTGGAAATCTTCCCTCTAAGAGGATGGAGGCAGGCTGGGTCAGTTCATGGAGAGGGAAAAGTCAAGGCCCCTGGCTGGGCAGTGTGGCTACAGGGGCTCACTCACAGGATTGTCCAGCTCCCTCCTCCTGAAGCTTTTCTGCTTTGCATGAGTCAGTTTTGTTTTCTTTTTCACTCAGACACTCCCAAACCTAGCGACCGGGGCACCACCTGGGACAGGGTTTGGAAACTAGGCTTCAGTTCTTATTCTGAACAAAATTTAAATATCTTACATTGAGTATTGCTCAGAACCCACACCTCCATACAGCCTGCCAAGTACCCTAGCCACCACACAGCAACATTATTCTTCTTTTGCTCTCCCAATAGTCCCTTAAGCCTAGGAAAATGTAACAGTTAAAAACCAAGATGGATAGACAGACGCCTGTCAGAACACACAAGAGCTGAGACTGGGGGCACTGTTGTGAGTGAAACAGCTAAAGTCTCCTCAGGCTGGCAGGAAGATCAAGTCCAGATCTCCCATCTGAGCTCCCTACGCGTGGGCTAAATATACTAGTGTAACAATCTCATAGGATGAACTTAATGTGTTGTATGTGGGTCTGTTCATCCAGCACAGACCAATTCAGGTAAAGCATGTCCAGAAGCACATGTTCAGGCATGCAAGGAACTTGGTGGATGTAAACGTAGGTGTTAAGGTATGTAGGTACCTCTGGGGTGAAGAGGCAGGCGAGCAAGGTTTTCTTAGGATCTAAATTTTAGACTTAGCATGTGAAGTGACTTGTCTGCTAGTCATCCAAGTTCCTCCTTGGGATTAAGTCCATGGAGATGATATAACATTAAGTAGCTGCTTCTCACCTCAGAGCACTCCCAAATCAAAGATTCAGAGGAATTCTATGGAATTTTCACACACCCACCACTAACTGCTCTTCTGTGATGAAGGAAAAGTGTTTCATCTATATATACAAAAAAGGGTGAACACACCAGATGAAAAATATTCCAAAGTTAAATGGTACTGCTTATGAGTTTTCATTTTTTCTGCAAAAATGGATGTGTCTATGAAGTTAAGCAAAGGTCTGTGTGCACTGCTTGTTAAATTAATCCAGCCAGCATCAGTAATAATAGGGAAAATACCACAGATAGCACCTTTGCTTCTGTGTGTATTTCAGGGAACTTGAGCTGTTAGCAATGCCTTTGAACTTGACTTTGTAAGAGGAAAAGCAGATGTCTTTCACTTATTTTGATGAAACTAATACAGCTTGCATAGCAATTGCACCTTTAAGTTTTAGTCCATCTCTGTCACAGGCACAGGTAACAGCACATGAAAGTACAACATCAGTAGTTTATTAAAAGAAATAGCAAAAACACTTACGACATCAAGACTGAGGGAGCACGTCAAGTCATTTCACTGAAGTCTTTCTGCTAAAGTTGTTTAAAAAGGGCTGAACAGAAAGTACTGAAAGCACAAAACATATCCAGACTACATGTCTCCCTCTCTTTTTCTTTGCCTCTGTGTTTTAGAATTCCAGAAGAAAAAGCCATCGACACATAGAAAAAATTACTTCTTTTAGCTGCTTAACACATGTATCATCCGACTGCTTTTGTCTTATTTCTGTCACATATATTTTAAGAAATAACTTTGTGATTCTTCTTATGTGTATCTCTGAAATTCTCCAGGGATGCTTGTATATTTAGGAAGATCTTACTGAATTAATAAGACAGAGCACTTTGGAAAAGGCTTTAAAATAATGTGAGAGTTACAACCAAGGCTGTGCTGTGGGTGAGCAATGTGTGGAGTTGAGCTCGACTGCAATGTTTTGTTGAAGGCAAGCACTCCCTTCCAAAGTGGACAGCGGCTCTATCAGCTGTCTGTAAGCCCATCACTTCGCAGTCACAGACTTACAGTGATGCTGTACAAAGCCTTTTGAGCCGCTACAAACCACAACAAGTTCAAAACCTGACTCATGTCTAGAACTTCAACTCACTCGCTGTTGCTGGCTTAGTCATTGCCAGCAGCCCTACATGCATCTGCTAATCCTGCGGTATCCTGAGCACCGTTCCCTCCTATGGGAAAGCCCTGGTTAGTCAGAAAGGTAGGGTAGTGATGCATTTCTCTTACCGTTGTGCTGCTTTGTTCTTCTTGCATTCCCATCTTAATGACCGTGCAAGCTGTTGGCCTTCCACGCTTTCTTTGTGTCTATGTAAATTCAGTGTTTGATGCTGAAGAGGCGGAGATGATTTCTAAGTCAAGGGGCAGGTGTGAGTGAAAGGAGCAACCCAACAGCCAAACTATTTGAAAAAGAAACCTTTAATGTCTCATCAGCTCAGCACTGGAAAAAAAAAAGCCTTCATAACTTGCCTTGAAAACTGGAAAAACAGGGTGTCTAGCTATAATTTAAGACATTAATAACAAGAAGATATTGCAGTTCCCTGACATATTTTGACTTTTGCACAGCAAAATGCTACCTTAAAAACTAGGTCTGATTATTAAAATGTGGAACACTGTCAGTGACAAAGAAATTACAGATAGGTTTAGCCTAGACTAAATTTTAGAGCACACCTGAAAAAAATGGTTCTTTCCGTTTCTTGAACGGACATACTGAAAAGTATTTTGGCATGACCAAAAACTTTTTACTGTAACAACTTTACAGTACTGACCATGGTCTTCACAGGTATTCAGTGGCTATCATGAACAAGCCTGAAACTGCAGCCTTGGGATATGACACCCTGATTAACAACCTAAGTTTCAGCAAAAAGTATTTTTCATCCACAGCCGGTAAGGAGACACTCTTTCAGTCTGGAAATCTCCCTTCCAGCACAGAAAACACAGCAAAGCAAGAACAACCACACACTGTCGTATAAGAACAGAGGAGAGTACAAGGCATCTTGTACACATTCCCACAATTTATTTTTATTTCCCTTGCCCAGAAAATACTTTCAAGCATGGAATTAAAGCTTAAGAACATGAGTAGCTTACTTGCCTGCTGTGGGACAGTTTGGCAATTTGAAGTTGTGTACGTGCTTATAAGCTCCATCATCATAAGTAGTGATTTACAGAAAAAAAGCATATACAGCCTCCTCTGCACAAGCATCTTTACAGTCACCATGGAAATCTCAACAAGAAACCAAAAGTCAAATTTCCTATTGGATTACTTCCTTCTGCTGAAATAATCAATTTTCTACATGGTTGCTTCATCTAGAAAATTTTTATGAAGGTAGTAGATAGATAGGCAAATGCAAGCATCCTGCTCCTTGCACCTTCAAAGCTATACATAAAGATAACAGTGTTTTCTTTTAATCTTTTTTTCATTACTGAATATTACGCTTACAACAATCCTGCTTTGCTACAGATGGTTTCCTGTTGTTTCTGCCAAATGTGAAATAGCTATAAAACTTGAAAAGGTTCTGCTGCTGTCACTGCATGAAAAATTGCATCTACAAGGGAAAATTAAATATGAGCCTTAGCCTTTAATTGCTTTAATCTTACTTAGTAAGTGAACTTTTTTACTCCCACCCCCAACTCAAAGCTTCCGATAACATGACCTGAAGGGAAAAATATAGCTATATATTTTAGTCAGGTATAAAGCCTTCATTAACAAAAACAAAAAAAAGAGGAAGGGGAAGTAGATAATTCTCATGTCCAAACTAACCAAACAGCCACCAACTCCAGCTAACAAGAGCACTGCCTTTGGCTCAGTTTCATAAAATATGTGAAGTCATTTCTGTTAGAAGACAGTGAAGTTCCCGTTTTCAGTGCTATAATAAGTAAATCTGTCACCTGAGCAGACAAATTACTAGAAAATGGCTTGTGTAATCCCAAGGGGACAGAGCCTTTGCTCCTTGAGTGGGCAAACCTCAGTGAACTCAGTGGCAGCTTTATTTGAACACAAAAAGGGTGTTAAGTAGTACTTTAAAGAAAAATTGAATTTTATACATATGATGAAGAAAACTCTTGATGCTCTGATCCTCCCTATAGGCATAGATTCCATGTTGTATGGGAGAAGGGCTATGGAAAAGGTATTTTACCAGCAAAGGCATGGGACAAGCACATGACTTATGAGTGGAGCATCAATAAGCAAGTGAGCTTCACAGGCTCCCTCAAATTTCTGTCAGTATTTGACTGGCAGTATATCAACACACTCATTTTCTAGAAAAGAAAAATCGGTGAGCATTTAACCACATCCTTCTACCAACAAGGTAAGGCTGTGCTCATTGCCATGGATCTGCCTGTACAAGCAATGGGGGTAGAGGCAAAGAGAGTAAATATGAGAATTTATTCCATCATTTTGAGTGCATTTGTCTGTCTGTTGCCTTACATGGAAGGTGTGACATCTTAGGGCTCTGCAGCACAAGAAACAAGTTCTCTGTGTTACACTGGAAATTTGGCAAGCACCCATTTCTGCAGGAAGAAGGCATTTCATTGTAATCTCACCCAAACAAGACATCAGACCTCAACTTTCCAGCTGCTCAGACCTCTATTGTTCATTCTAGGGGATGAATCTGATAGTCATTTGCTACAAGAAGAGATTTGCTCTTGCTTAGAAAGAGAAGTTGGTGGGATATTAGTTTCTTTCAACTTGTGCTGCCTTTCCCTGCTCTGGAGGCTGGATTTTAAAAGATGAGGTAGATGTGACATTGTGGGCAGGAGTGAGCGGAAAATGTGTACGCTCATCAAACTGCAACCAGATGTCTCATCTGCATGTGGACGCGTCTTTCCCAATGTACCCCCAAGGGTACCACTCACTGCCCCCTCAAAGTGCTCCTGGTGTTTCCCCATGCAGAGGTACTTGCAGCAGAGATATCTGTTTGTTTACTCTGACTTTCACCAAAGCTGAATTAGAAACAATCTTATGCAAGCTCTGGAAGACCTGCATCTCCCAGCTATGGACAAACCCCAGTAGTTCAGCCCAGCTGTGGCTCCTGGTTCATTTAAAGATATCCATGCTGGGCAGAGCAGGGGTGTAGGGGCTGCTTGGCACCTATAGGGCTGACATGCTGGACCTGTTGCTTTTTCTGAGTGACCCCGCACAGTGCCTGACTTTGATGTCTGTGAAAACCACTGACTGATCACTTAGGCCACAGAAGCATTAAGAGAAAAGCACCCTTTATTTCTCTTTTGTGGCATAGCCTGTGTACATGGGGACCTTGGATGGAAATCAGAAATGGGCATGCAGGTTGGATATCTGCTGACATTACTGGAGAGTCTCCCGTTGACTTTACTGGGAAGCATAATGAGCTCCTATATGGTCATTTTATCAATTCTTTTTTAATTTATTGCCAATTTCATCATTTGGTCACCAGCTGAACTATTTGCACCTTTCACATCCAATTAAATACCACAAAGTGCTAGCGCTCTATTTTTCTCACAAACAGAAACCATTATAAAAAACACAACCCTGCCACATCAGAGACGTTCTTCGTGTACCGTACAATATTTGCATCTAGGTTTCCTTGTTGCTAGCCAGTGCCATCTGTTATCTGTTTTGGTCTGCTTATAAGAAATGGCAATTTTTGAAAATTGAGAGCAAGAAGAGAACAACGGGTTTTTCCTTTGTATTTTATGTCCCAAAGAAACCAACTGGATCTACACATGTGCAGAAGAATATACCCCTCCAACTGGCAGGCAATATGTTAGCACGTGCTTTTTCTGTATGGAAAATTTAAAGAGACAAGACTAATCATGGGGAAATATTTGAATGTAATAAAATAAATCTGTGCCCCACAATGCCTCGATACTTGGTTTTGCTTTTGTCTCTCTTGGAGGGTGCTGACACTCAGAGTTGGGGATGGAATAAACGCTGGCAGCTGAGATAGTTACTGCCCTCAGCTGTGCGCTCTGCCCTTCTTTTGGAAATTATTGCTCTCCTGCAGCTGGCACAACTGAATGCTTTGTGAAACCAGCTTCAGACTGCCAGTCTTCACGCCAGCCTCAGCTTAAGCAGATCTGCCAGTCCATAAACTCCTGTAGGTTGGAGATGAGCCCACAAGCTATTGAGCCATGCCTGATGTGCAGGTGGAAAGACTCAGAGAGAAAAGGGGTGGCCAGTTGAAGGTGGTGGTGCTTTGCGTTCCCCCCGTCACGGGCCACTGGAGGGGTGGAAAGCCACAGATCATTCTTTCCTATTTGTGAAAATACAAACACGTCCAACTCGGGGGACCCATTGTCAGCAGCAACCCACTGAGAGAAGAAATGGCAAAATCTCAAGGGACAAAGAGAGAACATGTCCCCAGCCTTTTCTCTTTAGATGACTGATAGGAAGAGAAATGTTACTTTAGGATGGTAATGTCAAGCTCCTCTTTGTTATAAGTGCCAAACTGAAGTCTCCCGTGACTGAGGATGCTGTCGGTTTCATAGTTCCTAACTAGAGCAGGCTATAAACCAGCACCAGGTATTTTAACAGATTCTGCCTATTTTAGCCTTTGATATAATCTGTTCCTCATATTTTTGCAGTCCCAATGTTTCTCTTCCAAGATTTGTGATCTGGATGCACAGGGTCTTTTAGTCTTCTTCTTTCAAATGACAGAAGCCAATTTCTACAAAACCTCAATTTAACAACTATTACTATACAGATCTCTTTCCCTCCCTGGCCCATTTCCCAAGTAGTGGAGAGTGCATACAGTTTTGAAAGAAAAACGGAGCACATCATAGTAATGCATCCTTCTAGCCTGGGTAATTATAAATATCTAAATATAAATCCTGAACTATTAAAATGGTTCTTTCTTAAAATGAAAAGAAAAATCCTGACAGTCAATCTGCAAATAATTGTATGCTGCTTAACTGGCACTTCAGTAGTTTTTGTTTGTGATATATCCAAAGGAAGAGATGGATGAACTGTCAGAATTAAAAGCTCTCTCAGCATTTGGCCATATGTTTCTGCTTTGGTCCCCAGCCTGTTACATTGCTGAACAGAGGATAAAGGCTGGTCTTCATATACAACACAACCTCCAAGGGAGGTGGGGAAAGGAGTGAATCTTTCCAGGGTTCCTTCTTACCAAAGAGCTGGCTTGGACTTGGATGCAGCCAAGTTTTGCAGCATCATGTGCTGGCTGTAAAGCCTAATGAACCAGAGATTCATTACCACGATCTGCAGGGGAGCAGCACTTGCACAGTGGAGCTCGTGTATCCTTCTATGCCAGGCTCCAGTAGAAAGATTCATTGGGAAGGGTTGGATGCTGGAGGTTAGCAACTAGGTTGATCTTGGCCTTAAAATCAAAAGCGTCTCAGGTCTATCAACATTTCAGGATGCCACAATTGTAGTCAAACTAAATGTTATAAACTCTTTTGTTTTTCCTCCCCAATTTCCAAGTAGCCATTGACCATATCTAAGTAACATTCTCAAAACAGAGTTTACCCCACACATGTTTATTATCAGAGCAGACCCTTGGACAGCTGGGTCATCGAGACCCTCCTAGCCTCCTAAGCACAAGTCAGACGAGGGTCAGCTGAGATACCACCAACTGCTGGAGAGGGTTTCCTGTGGGACAGGGAATGGGACAACATCAATCTCCTCAAAAAGTCTTTCTGCTATAAAACTGACATATAGTGGCAGTCCCTTCTGCCACATAACATCTTCCTAGTCATTCCCTCCCAGAAAAGAAACAGGAAGAATTTAAGGCACTGAATCAAAAAAAAGCTCAGCTCTGTAGAACAGAGTCTAAGAAAGAATAAATGCCAGAAACTCTATGAAGTTTACCAGGGACTTTGCTATTGATTTTGCACTGCGGACGGTCAGATATTATGGTAATGTGGCAATGTGGCAATGTAAAACCTGTTGCTAGATTCAGCTCAAGTGGGTGACTCAGCTCAAGCATTGTGGCTTAACTTCACAGAACGCCACTTCTGACAGTTCAAAACCAGCATTCACTAATGTCAGATCAGGAGGATGTGGTTCTGAATCTGTCTCTGCAGAGATTTGAAAATCCAATGGCAAAGCTTTAACTTCTTCAAAAGACAATAGTAGATAATACTTTTAAGTGGTCTTTGTTTGTCTTTTATTCTTTTGTTCCTAATGGACGTCTAAATTTGAAAACAACTTCCTCTCTACTTTTGTTCTGATTTCCCTGGGGAAGAAACTGAAAAATCTGATCTACGTCAAGTCAGAAGAAATGTGTGCAAAGCTGACATGGTTCAGCAAACAATGTTTGATTCCTGAATGTTGCCACAGAGTCAGCAAGAGCTGGACACACCACCCTTGTGGGAATTCTGCCATTGACTGCATGGGTGCAGCATCTCAGTTCATTTGTTACAGAGTTGGATGAGAGATAACTCAAACAAAAGAACAACTTTTTACTTGGCCTCCAAATATTTGGACGTTCTAGTTTTCTGCTGTATGAAGTCAGTTTCTTAGTTTTCTGGTCAAATTATAGCCAAACAATTTGTTCATGCAGTGACTTTTGGCACAGGTCAATTATACAAGGTGGGCAGTCTTACATATCACAATTACATCCTTGTTCAGTAATATCTAATTTTTTACAGGGTGTACCTTCTTGGAATATACATGGAAAGAAAGTGTCTCTGTTTTTGCAGGTAGCTCCCTGTTCTAATGACACACTGGCCAGAACTTTTCTACATATTAGGAAAGAAGGGTTTTCCCCAACAACAGCTGCCTTTTCAGGGGCTGTTAGGTAAAAAGGGGCACCTGTTATCTTCTACTACATCACAAAAAATATATTGGGTCTTGAGGGTCACGAGCACACCAGAAGGCATTAAAGGCCTGGTTTCAGAATAACCGGGGGGAGAAATGAAATACCTTTTACAGGAGTGAATAGAAAGGCTGATTTACACTCAGCTCCTCACCGATGACTCATGTAGGGTGGGGCCATGCTGGCACCTCTCTGATTATTCTGCTATAGGCAGTAGTTCTCATAGCAATTTATCTACTCTATAGCCAAAAAGAGAGGCAGCATAGATATCATCTGAGACCCAGTTCCATCCTAGCATGGTTAAAGGAAACAACTATGTTGAGGATATTAGAGGGAAATTCCTCCACTGATGACAACATGAGAAAAACATTATCTTAATATTAATCTGATCTTCAAAAGCTTATGCTGCTATTTTTTGAAAACTGAGACTTGGACCATTTATCTAGCACAGCTATACAGGTTCAGTTAGAAACTGTAGACTCTGTTAAAACATTCCAGTCCTCCAAGAAATGTCACCTTTACCCATAAAGTTGAAATGTTTCATGTGAAGCCATTTTCAGAGGAATTCTAAACACCTCTATGGTAAAACTGCATTCAGTTTTTTCAGTGAGATGATTTCCATGGCATACAATTCAGCACGATGCCTTGAAAATTAAAGCATCACATGTTTTCCATTTAGCTGCAATAGAGAAAAAGCAGCCTATTTATGCCAGCGGTTTTCTGTAAAAGCTATCTATCTATTAAGGGTAAAAAAAAAAAGCCTGCTGGCTTTTTCTGGGCACATTCTCATCTGAGCTCTTTGTTGTGGCCAGACTACATTATTGCATACAGCAACACAACTGTACCCTACTGTACCCTACAAACCAGAAGAGCTGGGCCAAGCTCCGGTAACAGCTTCAGTCTCATCAGTCATGCACAGTGAAATTTCGCTCACAAGAGCTTACCTGAAGGTGAAATTGTTCCCACTGAGTAGTGTGGAGCCAAATGGGCTGCTGAATACATTTGCTTTATTTGACTGTTCTTGTCTTTTTTAATTTCAAAATTAATTTCTTATCAGTGTTGCTCATTGATAGAGTATGCCTAAACTTTCTTTTCTTTTAATTTTCTACATCTTAGAAATTTCTGAGAGAGAAGAACAAAGAACTGAGTAATCCTGATCATAGTCATGGCGTTTGACCCTACTTTGCACTATCACATTAATTTTCTTTTAATATTTGTGATCTCCCATGATTTTTCTTATAGAGTTGCCAGAGATTTCCACCAGTTGCCCAAAACATTTCAAGATCTGTCATTCAAAACTACAGTGTACAATATCATCTCCCACCTCTGCTGTAGAGGAGTGGTAGCAGTAGCCATCGGCCTTGTCTAGTGGAGTGAAAAGCAGACAGAGGTGTGAAAGCTTTCCTTGTAGCTTGAGGCATTTAAAGAGTTTTGGGATGGTACCCCAAAGAGGCGGTGATCACTAAGCTCCTGGACATTGTTGTACTATTAATAGGATCTCACCTGTCATCCCATGGTGACAGATCCAAAGTACCATCCAGTGCCCTTTCATATAATATCTAAAGCTCCACTGGTTGAAAACAAAACCACCTTTCCTCTTAGGCATACAAGTACCTAGCTGCACTTTTTCTAATCCAGGGTATCAGTGCTGTAGCTGTGGCAGCAGCAGCTAAAACCACCATGCTCATTACCAACAACAATCTTCCATAGTCATGCAAGGCTCACACAGGCTACTTCACTGTTGTAGCAAGTTTTGCAGTCCTGGATGAGCTCTCTGCTCCCCCAGATGTAGCTGAGCTGGACATTTCAAAGCTACTTTGGCACTACTTATGGCTACAGTGTACTGTGCTTAGAGCAGGTATGCGATGCCACTGCTGCCCAGGTACTCCTCAGTGTGGGCAGCAGCCCGCTTTCCTCTCTGGACCTCCGTCCCACAGTACCCTTTTCCAACGAGATTGTGGAAGCAGGGAAAATTAAAATTGGCATGCTACGAACATGTATTCACATGCATATGGAGTCAGCCACAACATTACCAACGCTGTGATATCTTATGGAGTTAGCTGCAATTTCAAAAGTATAGCAGCAGCGTAAAAAAGTACAGGCAAATTAGCTTGTAATGTTAACACAAACCCCAAAACAACACTTCCACTATCCTCTGGGGAAATATGTACTTCTACTGAAAGAAAAAAACACACTGGATCCTCTAGAGTTTGGGAACTGGTCAGAACATCAGTACTTCTAATAATAAAAAAGTCTACAGCACATTCTATGTGTAGAAACTTTAATCAAAGAGACTACCAGGAACTGTAGCTACTTTCTAGCATTCACAGAAAAAAGGTGTCTCTTTAGTCCAGTGCCAGGAGCAGAGAAATCCACTGGAAGAACCCGTTCAAACGAAACCTAAACCCAACACAATTTCCAGACACAGCCCTCGGTGACGTCCCCATCACAGAGTGAGTCCCGCAGCGGAGCCACGGTGGCTCTGGGGAGAGGCAGCGGACATGAGCCTACCTTGCGCAGATGGGATCACCACCTCCGGAGCCCGGAGCAGAGCTCCTCCGGCGGGCACAGGGCGCGGGGTACCCGCCTGCTCGGGCTCTCACAGGTGCCGAGGCTCAGGCGCAGCCGCCGCGCGTCTCCTCCGCTCGCAGAGCTTGTCATTAATGTTCCCAGTTGGGTCCCAGAGAGCCCAAACTCCCCGGAGCCACCCGCCGACGGCCCCGCGCTCCCTTCTCAGGCTCGGAGGGGCTCCCCAATAACTTCTGCTTCCCCTCGCTGTCTTCTGCGAAGTTTGGTGGAGCCGCGGGCGCCGGAGCGGGCTCCGCTCTCTGCGGAAACTCGCCTACCCCACCTAGAGGAGCACGGCAGGATGAGGAGTCCCACGTCCATGCCTGCTACCACCGAGCTAGGATTTTGCTGGTGAACAGGAGGAGAAGGTTTTATGGGGTTTGGCTGGGAGAAGGGGAGCCAGACCCTGGGGCACGGAGCAGGAAGGAACCAGGGTGAAGTTTAATGATTGAACTGGTTCAGTTCAGGGAATGTTGGTGTGGCAAAATCAAACTATTCTGCACGAACACCTAGATTTTCAAGTAATTTGGGATGGCTCCTCTGAAGCCTGTCTCAGTTTTCTACTCTTAAGTCACATGTTTGGGGACTCCCTGGATTTCCCACGGGACTTTATGAGAGAGGACAGCGTGAGAGACATAAAGAACCACTGGGTCCCCACTCCCTGTGGCTTTTAGCAAATTCTAAAGGAATAACTTAGATTTTTTTCAAGTTGAAAATGTCACAGCTACCTTTCTGAACTACCAGTTCTTTTCTTCCCAAGCAAAACTGAAATACTCTTATACTGTTGTGCTTTCTAAAGGTTGCAAATTCTGGTTATCAGCTAACTCTGCTGGAGGGGATTGGCAGTATTTCTGCAGTGTTCCTTGAAATCAAAATGTGAAATAATCTACTCAGATAGCATTATTTATCACTGAATGAAATGCAAAAAACCCAGCACACCTGCAAATGGCTTAAGTGCAGCTAGAGCAGTTAACTCAGAGATCATAAAGGAAAGAATATCAACACTACAACTCCTTTTGTGAGCATCCAATATGTAGTACAAAACCTGACAGTGCTTGATCAGTGGAAAATGTTTCTCAGAGGAGGCCTTTCAGCCTTGTAGGGATACAAGATTCATAAAATCTGTATTCTGGTGTATGCTGTACTTCTAACTCCGCAGCTGCCCTGACCCTCACCATCCCATTGGGCAAAGGCGTGCTTTGGTTCTCATCTAACACATACCAAAGTCAATGTTATGAATCAACATTAAAATATAATTGGACATTTTTTCATTTTATTAAGAAGCATATTCAATTCAATGGTTCCAGTTGTCAAAAGCTGACCCTGGGCTACACAGCAAGTTGCTTCCTTCTTACTTTCAGAGAAGAAAAGATTATGACTGGTATCACTGCAACACAGACAAAACATGGTGTTTGGGGATCTTTCTCCTTTTGTGGTGGAAAATCATCTGGTTTATACGTAAAGTTGAGATGTCTAAAGATCTCTATTGTCTCTTAGAAATAGTGATGTTCATTTTGTTACAAAACTAAGGTCTAAGACAGAAAAGTGCTATAAGAAGGAGAAGTGAAATAATTGAGCAGAAACTGCTAGGAATGAAAAGGCAGCACTTCTGGGGTTGTGCTTGATAAAGGGCCCCTTTCCCAGAGTTTACATTTTTTTCCCAAAATAAAAAATTACAATCACATGACTGCAAAGGGCTTCCATCTTCCATTAGCACCCCACCCACTCACTGATGTTAAACTGATGACTGCACATGAATGTGCTCATCCATGGCTTCTAACCCTCTTCCTTCTGTCATAACCCGCCCAGTCCCCTCATTCAGGTTTGTTGCAACACCTACCACTACCCTCAGCCCTTCTCCCTCAACACTTTATACCTCCATGTGGTTGCCCTTCACTAGCTCTCTTCGAAGAACCACAGCACTCCTTTCAGCTGCTGCACTTTTTATTAGGCCAGAGAAAGCACATATAGGTGCTGATTTGTGTAAAGACTAGTCTGATAAAGGTTTTCAACAACCAGAAAGGTTTAATTTATTTCATATGGTATCTCTCAGCAATTCTTCTAATTTTCCTTACTCAGTTCTCCAGCTGACTCCAGCCTGATTACAAGTCTCCAGTCTCACAAATAGCTGGGAACTGAAACTGATTACCAAGTTAAAAACCCTATTTAGCAATTGGAGAACTTCTTCCAAATCATTAGATAGACTGCCCATTTAAATATATTTTTGATTTTCAGAATTATGTCTTTCACAAGGAAGGCAGCAAGCATCTGAAAGTTACAAAGCAATTAGCTTAGCTCAAATACCTACAATAACCATGCTCTTGTGTTTGCAATATATATTTGAAATAATTAACAACATATTTCCGTGTCTTCTAGAACATATATAATCGACAAATGTATTAATTGTGACTTTCTTCCTAGAAGGAAGACCTCATGACAACTACTGCAGAAGTAGTTAGAACCAAATGAAATCACCCTCTCCCTTGCTGCTGAGAGGGAACACCTTATTCGTTACATGGTATTTTCTTCCCAGTCTTTCAAAAACTCAGGCAGGCTTTGGAGAACACAGGAAGATGGATCAAAGAACAAACCTTCCTCAAATATCTGAAAAGCCAAGGGAAGCGAGAAAGCTAGGTGTCGGGGGTTGGAAATTGTTAACTCTGTGTTTTGGTATATGTGTATCATATGTACTATGTTTTACTTCTCATGTATGTAAATCCTGTGGTCTCATTGGTTGTCTCACCTGTCCATCCCCGGTTCCTGGGTTCCCATGGTTACTCCACTGTCTCCTCTCATTGGCTGGCCGAGCGGTAAAACCCGTCCCTCCCGGCAGCCTTGTAAGCTGCGGGAAAATTGAATAAAGCTCTCTTCGCTGCTGGACTCCCTGAGTGCTGCCTGCCCTTTGTCTGCCGGCATCGGGGCCTCCGCCGCCTGTCTCTGCCCTCCAGAGATGGGCGGCGGGGGGGGCAATTCCTCCCCTCTAAATCTCTACAGCTAGGAAAGAGTTAAACTGAAGTGCCAAGAACAAATGGAATACAGGACACTGGAGATACATTCTTGCACTCTTAAGAGGCCTCTCCATGTATTACAAATGTCTATGGGAGTTCTGCTATAGATTTAATAAAAAGGTTGGATACTAGGACAGTCAGTAACTCAAACTCTTGATCTAGGCTTTGGATACAATATTTTAAATCAGGGATCAGTGGATATTTACAGTGTTACATTATATTTCAATCTGGATTTGTAACTTCATTCTCTGCAGCACCTTTGTTTGCATGTATTGCTTTGCGTTGTAATTTCTCACTTTTGCATATATGCTGACCTGCTCTATGCATTAACATTTCTGTACTTACTTCTGCAAAATTATTTGCTGTATCAAAGCCTTTCCATATAGTTTCACTTAGTTTTCTTCCTTAATGTATATTCTCCATGGAAGACATTTGTCAAAGGGTTGGTTTCTTTTTCTTACCCTATTTTTGATTTCTAAACCTTTGTCTCAGTTTGTGAGCTATTATTACTTGGAGAGGAGAGAGAAGTATGGATATTAAAGAACATTAATCTCTGATGCTTCTGGATTTGTTATTTGTTATTCAAAACTTTTGCAGTACTATGAGAGATTTCTTCCATCTTCAGTGTTCTCTGCTGAAATCATCCTGCACTGAAGATGCCAATGTCAGATGGTTTCTTTATCACCCTGAACTTCAGAGGAGCCCTTGGGATATACTCTCAGGCACATGGTGTGACACTGGGGGATGGTCCCGTGTGGAGCTAAGAGTTGGACTCTTGAGATATGAAATTAAAATTTGCAAACTACTTGTGTCCATATGTATATCCATGGCTGGACACATACATATGCACATGTATGACTGTAAAGGTAAGAGAGGACAGAGTATGAGACCCAAATTAGCATGGCAGAGCCATAGTCCATGAAGTGCCCACACTGAGGGTCACCTCTGCAGCTTCAGTCCCCAGACAATGGACATGTACCTGCCCCAGTCAATGTATATCAAACAGTGGCCTTTATAAGAGTCCTTCTTTCCTTCCTTATGCAAAGTGCAAGCATGAACATTAATGACACAACAGCGAGCCCTGCTACACATATATTAGCTTTCTTATCAAAGTTGCCAAAGTGTTATGGATGTCTCTTGTAAAACACTCAGTATTCCAGAGCTTTACAAGCGATATTGATTATATCCTTCAACTTCTCCCTAAAACAGGTGATGTTAACCTGATTTAATAGAAAAGGGAAGAAGACAAGATGATCAAATATGCCCTGTAATCTCAGATGTTTGATTTCAAATGCCTAGGGACTGAATTTTCAGGCTGCATCACATACACAGCACTTGATATATTCTGGAGGAGCTTGCAGAGACTTCAGTGGCAGCCAGCAAAAGAGCTTATCACTCTGTCAGGACTCTATCGTGCATCTCTTGGGAAGCAGGATAATAAGGCAGGCAGTCCCTGAGTTTCCAGAGCAGCACTGAGCTGCCTGAAATGGTCAAACATTCCTTCTTCTCCTGCGTCTCTTTGTCTTACTTTTGTTTAGATATTGCAGCAGAGTAGGCAAAGTCTAGTAAAAAGCACAATACATTAGCATATAATCAAACAGAATATTATACTTTATACTTGCAAAGAAATTTGAGTAAGTCCTTAAATTCTGAGTCATATGTCTAATTCTGTCTTATGATATGTAATCCCTGTGTAACCCCTGCCAGTCAGGCAAAGTTAGTCTCCAGCCCTGCCATACATGTCTGGTGACTTACTATACTCAGTTTGCACACAAACCACTTTTTACGGATCAGGCTGCATCCCTCAGAACTTATCTGAAACTTGACCACAGCAGGCTCTGTCACCTGGCAAGAGCAATAGTCACCAGCATATTAAAGCATATATTTAATTGTTGCAGTCACGGGGAGATATGCAAGGGAATTCTTTAGTTAGCAGTTATCCTATTCAAATAGCTACAGGATGCTAAGGCCATTTAGCCACCTAAAAAGTGAATTGACTTGTGAGAATTATTTGTAGATATTTCAAGCATGTTCTGAGCCTGTGAATGCCTTGTTTTTTGCATAGAACAGCAGGCTTTCAGCTTGGAGTCTGTTTTTCTCTGTTGTATATGGAGTATTCTGACTTGGAGGAATCACTTAGAAAGGGTAACTAGAGCAGTGTTTTAAGCATTTGTTATAATTTTGATTATCATAAGGTTTTTTGCTATAAAATCATCAACTTCAATTGAATAAAAAAGTATATACAGAGCTTGAATGGTATTGAGTTTATAAGCATCTTTTAAAATGAGGCTTCTAAATTGGTGGTGATTTGATCCATTGGTTCAACCCAAAATCTAATTGAAATTTGCATCATAAAATTATGGGTATAATTAACCGCAGTCATGCCACAATGTCACTGAAGTGGTGGGAAAAAAATCAATAAGGTTTAGGTCACAAGTCTGACCAAAAAAATTTCTAAGTCTAATTGAATAACCCATTGCATTCACTGTGGAACCAGTGTCCATGCTCTTTCTCCAGAGTGGCAGAAGAGTTTAAATTCACATTTCTAAAAGTCAATTGCACTTTTATTACTCTTAATATATGTAATACATCTTTAAACTAGGGCACTTAATACAAGTATAAGAGGCAGCATTCAGGATGCTTTTCAAATACATGCCTGTAGTATATTTTTCAAACATATTGCAATGAATTTCCATTTTGTTTATAACTTCTTCCTTGGCAGATTACTTGCCTTCACTAATGCAGATGGTTTGCAGATTTGATTAATATTTTCATACGGTATTGTATCACCGGCAATATATGACTGCGATATATTACTAACCTTCAAAATACGTAATAAATTCAAACTGTCAGCTGGTTGAATAGACTAAACCCAGCCTTGCAATAATACTTCTATAGAAGAGCAGGTGATTCAAGGTTAGCAGGTAGTCAGGAGGCATGAGTGACACTACCATCTGCATCACTTACTACCCACTGGCACGCTATTCTTCTTGTTCCCATCTTAAAGGTGACCTGTAAGGCTGTGTGCTTGCTTAGAGATAGGAAGCAGTTCTGCTTGTCCTGAAGCAGTTCATCACCTCTCTTAGGCCAGAACACACCTTCCCTACTTTGCCTTTAATTCCTGCAATGTATCAACTGAGCTGCTTGGGATCCTCTCCCAAAAGAAATCCAAAGCTTTTTCAGGATTATTTTAAAATGCGATTTCCTGGGAAAATATCTTCAGGACAGAGGGCATATATAGGTGCGTAAGAGGCACATGTGTTTCTTTGCCTTTCCAGCACAGCCAACAATACAGTATTCAAAGTACTCCCCTGGTACCTAGGGCCTGAATTAAATGTGGGCTTTACACTAAGACCTCCACCAAGCATTTTCACTGCTCTCTGGTTAAAGGCTTTCATCTTATTTTTTTCTTTTAAACTAAAGGGTGGTTTCATATTATTAATTCTTTCTCTTTTAAACTAATGGGTGGAGACAGAGAAAACTGGATCAAGGTGTTGGCAACAGCTGAGGATTTTGTTTTAAACGGATGCATTTTCCTATGCATTCTTTGGCCTGTGGTATCAATTGTTCTGGGCAAGGCTCCTCAGTAACATCAGTGAGCATACAAATAGTATGAAGTCAATGAGCTACTGTTGAAGTACTGTTCTACAACAGTGGAAAACATCTCTGAGATGGCAGCCTGCACTGATGTCTTAAGATCCTGTGATTGTAGAGAAAAACATGGGAGCCAGTCTGATTGAATTGACCTTTAAAATATATTCACAAAATGTTAAACTTGGGAAGACAGAATGAGGGTTGTGAGGTCATAGCTGGCACACAGTGACATAGGCTGGACTGATGGATCTTACTTGTGGCATTCACTTCAGCATCCACACTGGCTGATTTACCTTCATACTGACTTCTTACCATGTAAATACTGGTTAAACTGTTCCAAGGGTCTCCTTTGGACTTTTTATTTCTACAGGTTGTGCAGGGTGTGAAATGTATCCCTTAAAGTTAGAAAGCAGTACTTTTCTGTTGATGATCTGAATTAATTTCTCTGGCTGCAATACACCCCTTTCTTTCTTTTCACTCGCTCTGTTTGCAATGTTCCTGTGTCCTTCACCTTCCTGTTGCCATACTACCCAGGTATTTTACTCTGTTAACCACAAAGATCAACAGGCCAAATGAATTGTTTGCTGCCGAAGTATTATGCAGGTCTACCTAAAAGTTCGTAAGATATCTGGACTAATTGCATTCCTAATGGCTCTACCTATACTGCCATATTCACTTGAGGCTTAAACTTGTATTTAAGCCCAATTCCCCCCATTATCTTAGAGTCTTACATCCTGATCCACGTCATGACTTATGTCTGGAGCAAGTCAGCTGCCCACCAGCCCACCAAGTGCTCAGAGACATAGGGAGGCAGAGGACATCAGTAAGTTGTACGAATACGAGAAGCTTAAGCCATGGCAAACTCACACGAGCACTTCAGCATACCTGATGAAGACGTTAAGACAGCCAAAGAGGCTACACAAAGCACAAGGAGAGAGCAGCAGGAACAGAGAAAGTAGCCAGGATGTGCTGCCAAGACACCTCACCCCACACACCCACAACAACAGCACAGCCCGGTCTGCAAAAAGACAAACTTGTCTGTGAAATTACAAATAATTGAAGACTTTGTAAACTTTTTTCCCCTCACCCCTGCTAATACAGCTTTTGCTTCTATAATGCATCCAGATGATCTTAATTTGTAATTTAGGAGAGACTTAATTACTGTAATTGTTAAGAAAAGTTAATTTAAATGCTTAGCAGAGTCAGTGACCCAACATGCTCGATGAACTGCTAAGGTTGGGCACAGAAGAATGTAATCTTAATGTACTGAATTTGTTTCCTTCGGGCAAATACAGGGCCAAATGTTCAAAGCTGCTTCTTAAATTGCACATACAACATCTGAGGAGACATCTGCCTACGTGTAAGAAACATTATTTGCATGCACAAATATATAATTAAATTTAAACCTATCTATACATTATGTTTGCACTAAGAGAGCATGCAAAAGAATACCAGGTGAACACTGGAGGCAATTTTCTATGCTCCTTTCACATGTATAAAAATACTAAATATTGTACCATAATATTTCTGAGCTGGTCCTTCAGAGTACCCTGTGAAATGAGAACTCTGGCTTCTGCATCTACCACTGCAGCTTGTGATCTGCTGGCTTGATGGAGCCTGTGCTTTCCTTCCAACAGCGCAATTAGGCTTAGTTAATGACTGGCATATTTAGAGATTCTTGATGAACAGCCACTCTAGGAATACTAGGAAGATTGTTCCTCTTTTGAATACAGTTACAAATCACTCCCACTCTGTTCCTTTTCTAAAAATCTTAGGAACTTCTTTGCTCTTGGGCTTTTTGGTCTTCCTGCATATTTTTCTACTCTCTTTCTTTAAATTAAAGTAGGTATTTCCAGCCCATCTTGGGCACCCTACTTCAAATCCCGTTCTCTAGGCAGGTAGTAAGAATAGGAGTGTTCTGGCGTGGGAAGACCACACTCAGCAGATTCAACAACCTTGCCAGTGCTCGGGAAGCCTAGAAAAAGGATGATTTGAATTTGGAGTGGGCAAGGGTTGGGCATATAAAGCGCATTAGGAGAAAATCTTGGTTAGGAAACATTGGAGTCTGAGAAGGGAGAGAAACTGGGACTAGGAGATGGATAGCAAGAATGGTAATGGAAGCTGTGAAACAAGATAGAAACTGAATTAGAATTTAGTGGAAGCAATATGGGGCAAGACAATAGATGCAGGTACTTACTGGAGTGAAAGTGGGTGGGGGACTGATGAGGTGCATGGGCTTGGGAAGCAGTGCAGAGGGCTCTGCTGAATGGTGCAATGAAATGTCATTCCCATAATGACTGTAGACAATGCCAAAAGAGGGAGAACAACTGAAGTGGCACTGGGAACTGTAATGCTGGCCCAGCATCAATAAAGAGTTCACAGCAGAATGGGTTTTGCTGTGTAGGTTTTATCCATGTATTACCAGATGCAAAAGTGTTGTAAGATATAAATAACCCCCAGAAGTTCTAGTTTATATTGTGAACAGTTTGAACTGCCCTTAAGATCTCTACTTTATTAGAATAATACTGCAGTACAACAAGCTGAAATGTAAACAGTCTGGATATAACTAGCAATGATTAATTAGTAATTTTTCTCAGAAATTCCTCATCCAAACAGCACCAGCTGTACTTCTGTTAAATCCACAAAGAAATCTACTCTTTATTACAAAAAGCTGCATTTTCCATCAGGCTCCCTGAATTTCCCCCAGAAGCTCTAAACTTCCCTTGCCTCACATCACAAACACAGCAGACAGAGCTGCTCCAAGGAAATTCATGAACCATCAGAGGACTGCCCAAGAAAATCCGTTTGGTAAAAGCAAGATTGTTCAAGCCTACCAAGGGCCTAGATCAGGCTGAGTGGCCCTGAAGATGTTCCAACACCTCAGGGCTGTGCCAGGCAGTCAAAAGTGGGATGGCAGATCCTACACTCTGGCAGTAAATCGGTGTGGTAAGACTTTGCCATACAGGTAATGCCACCTGGAGTGGTGAGGAGGCTTCTCCTGCCTGGCAAGTGGTAGACATTTAAGACATGATTAAAGAAAATTTCCAAATACAAGGTATTTTCCTTAGTTTTCAGTGCATGATATTCATAGACATCAGCTAGGCTCCTATCTTCAAATAGGCAGAAATGAAAGCTAGCATCATCCACTTTTCTCTCTGGTCATTAATGGGTCAGTCTTTTGAGCCTCTGCAAATTCCTACCTGTTCTTATCATCTTTTGACCAATATTCACACCACATTTTTTCAATGTGAGGTTACCACAATGAGCAATTTTCAATTTATTCCCTTTCCCACTCAAACATATAGACTGATAAATAAACAGTCCTGCATTAAGTCCCTGATCCACATGGGCTGATGATTAAAACTCTCTTGGGACTTGTCCCAGTGACCAAAACACCTGGGTCCTTTGACAGGCACTAGATTAAAGTGTGAAGCTCAATAACTCCTCAGGAAAAAAAAAATTACTAAAGCATAATGAGTCTAGAGCCATTTCAGATGCTGCACTTGTCTCCTGCCTTCAGCTGCTATTGCATGAAGGAGCAGACATCTCACAAGTCTTGTGTCATAACTACCAGCCCCACTCAGATGCCCCAGCTATTGATGGCATGTCAAATGGCAGTAAGCACCTATGGTTAGGCAAAATAAACCCACAATCAATCTCATTTTTAACTTCTGAACTTGTGGTAAATTTAAATATACATAGATTTTGTAGACTTGCAATTCCACAGTGAGTGCTGGAGGTAAAATCTGGCCCATACACACAAGTCACTGTGACGCATCTGTATTTGTAAAGATGAAAATGTCAGTCAGATTTCGTATCTAAAGGAATGCAGATGTTTTACTGGTAAGTGGTTTGAAGTCAAGGTTCTGTAAAATATCTGCAAATTTGCAGTACTTTAAATAGGTCTTTTCATCTTATGACGTTAACTTCATCTGTAAATGTTCTGGTCTGTCGGTAGATATGTTGCCCTTTTTTGCTTGATGTGATTTATTTATTCACTCCCCAGAGCCTTTCTGCATCTAATTCTAATTCCAATTCCACCTTTATAAAATATGTTTGAACTCTTTCCCTGACTTAAACTGCAGGATCTAGGGGCATAAAACTTAACCATTTTTGATAATTATATGATGGTACCTCTGAAAATTAAGTTAGAGCAGCTGCAAAACATGTGAAACAATGAGACATATCTATATTATAGTCCTGATGAAATCTTGTGGGGACATTACAATATACTTTATTGACCTTCTCTGGGGTACTATAATAATATACCCTATGTCAGATCTACATCACTGTAATTGAATTTTAGGGAATTTCTGTGATGACTCAAAAATTGAGTCTGCTCCCTGGTGCCTTTTCTCTCAATAAAATCTAAATCTTTTTTTCATTTCCCCTTTTAACTACAAAGGTGGGGAGACTAGGGAGAAGTGTTATCAGTCTTCCTTGGCCTAGAGCCCATTGCTTACGCCAACATTTTCCCATCAGAGACCAAATGGTGACTACATTTTGCACAGGATGGGCTCAGGAAGTTTTCTGCTATTGTATATATCGCAGGCAAGAGATTGGCATAGCACACCCTGAATCTCAGCATTCAAGTCCCACTCTGTAGTATCCAATTGCCCATCCCCAGTTGGACCTCACTGTGCCTTATGTACCTCATTGCAGTAAGGAGACACAGACTGTCGTCCTCCCTGTGCAATGCCCTGGGCTGGTGAGAAGACAGATCTGACTTCCACTCTCTCCTGGCATACCTTAACCCAGGTGCAACTCTGTGAATCAACTTCAGACATACCTACTGCACTTGGAATATGTCAAAGGTTTTGGGATGGCCTGTAATATACCTTCAGTATTTTCACATCCTTACCGACTTTGAGAAAGGTCATAGTGATGTTTGAACCTGGTGGTGTTCTGCATATGATTGTTGCAGCTCCCTGTCTTTTCATCCAAGAGTACTTGTTCATGTCTTTTGTTAATGACTATAGGCACAAAAAAATCAAAAGGAAGCCATCTTCAAGAACCCAATTGACTGGAGTTCACTCTGAAAGATGCAGCCAAACCACTTTCTCTCTCCAAGCTAATGATGGCTTTAAGTAACATTGAGTGAGAATGCACACATTAGGTACACAGCATTTCTCCTGCTGGCACAAGTTAGATAGCATTCTCTGGAGATCCCCTCCTTTATTGTGTCCCCACCTATGCTGCATTTCTCCTAAGCTCTCCACATTGAAGTGTATTTATAAAATTACTTTTCTTGATAGGAAGAAATTGCCTTGGTAGGATATGGAGTAAATGTGTTTCCAGTCTTACTCATTACCAGTCTCCTATGCAGTGAAATCTTCTGAAGGCACAAGCTCTCCCTCCTTCCCTCTGCATGAAATCCTCCTCAAGGGACAGTGCCACTGCTGGGGCTGTGGCATTTCCCAGCAGAGCACACACTATTTACTTTCAAGTCTCTCCACTAAATTCCATTTACTTCTGGTATCAAACACAACAGATCTAGATAGAGTAAAGCATAAGGAGCACCATTTCTTAATATGGTGGGTTATTGGGCCTTGACTTGCACTGTTGTGTCCTGATGCAGTTGTTCCACAGTCTATCTTCTATCCATCCATGTCAAATCAATATCCCATGGCCCCATAAATTCCCATACATGCTCAGGAACTGTCTGGCCACAAGTTAGTCAGCTCCCTTATCTCTCCTCTCAGAAGAAGACTGGCAGAACTGTGTAATAAAACCTTTAAAACTGGATCTGGTTGAATTAATTCGCAATGATGCTTAAGTGAAACTAGAGAGTCCTCCTCTTGCTGCCTCTCTGATTTTTCCTTCCTCCTGGAACCTTCATGAAGAATAATACTAAAATCTGTCACTTCATGTAAATTTTCTACTTGATACAGAACCACAATGAAAATATTGAGGGCAAAAAAGAATTTCTCTATTTAAAACAATTCTATCTTTGCACTCTTGGGCATTTCCGATCTTCTGTAGGCTACTTTTTCTCAGTCCTCCTCTTCCCTTTTTTGTTGCTAAAATGCAAAACACAAAAGTCTTTGTCACCTCTATCTTTGAAGCAAAAGATCCCATTTCTGAGAAGACAAGCTATTTTTGTAGCTGAGCAAAGCACCGTTATGTCTAGACCAGAGTGGGAAACAGCAGCTGGCAAAGAAAACCAGAAAGGGCAGGGCAAGTTTACAGCAAATGCAGAAAATACAGGACAAAAAATGCACACAGTGTGTCATTATAATTAAAATATTTTTTTAAAGTGTTTTCACTTCGTTCTCATCCTGAACAGGTGGTGATATCTGTAAGTACGCTACAGATGTAATTATTGTAACTATAACCATATACGCTGTGCCAATCTATATGGCTTAAGTAAATGGTCAGCGCATTTGATGAAATCACACACTTGGAGTAACTGCTAGTTTTCCACTGTGAAAAGCACATTTTTACATATTCCAGAAACTAAGTAAATACCTCATTCCATAAATACTTCAGTAAGTCTTACACTGAAGTTTGCCCAGAGGAGAACTGACGTTGCCTCTGGTGCTAAAATGGCTGATAAAGAACTTAAAATAAAGAAATCATTGATGAAGGTTGGATAATCAACCTTCAAACTAGAAATCAAATTAAATTAACTATTTCAAAATTAGTTCATTTTACTGTTGTGTTACATGTAAGGCAGCAATTATAGCCCTATAATCTATTTTAATTTTCTTGGCCTTTTATCCAAAACAAATCAAGAGAAGTTAATGTGTTAGATAATGTGCTTCAGTAATACGGCTTTTGGTTTTGGTTGGTTTGGTTATAATTGGTCTGTCGATAACTTCCAGAGGCTAAGGATTCTGGAGATAAAAAATACGCATTTTGTACAATTCAGATATGCATTTTGTTAAGATGTAGACCTAAAAATTTAGTAGGTTTAGAAATTAAGAATCAGAGAATAATGTGTTCATGTGGCCTAAAGGCTGTATTATTACAAAGAAATAGGACTGCAGTGTTGGGTATGTGTTTGTTTTGTGTTATGTTAAACAGTGACAAGTTCTGTGGCACCCATCCTAGATGCTTTCTAGTAGCTCTCTGCCCTTCCACATCATCACAGAGCCTGCAGAACGGGCAGAAATGTGGGGCAGGCTAAAGGACAGGTTTTTTGGTTGGACCAGCTGTCCAAAATCCTAATCTAGGTGGTTTTAGGGTTAGGAACTGCCCCAGGGGAAAACAGTGTGGATGTGCACAGTGGCTGCTGGGCTGTTCCTCTGAGCTTTGTTACAGGAGAAGTTGCCCTGTGTGTCAGGGTGAAACCAGCCCCCCTCTCCAGCACAACATGAGTGAGGGATACATCCCCTGCTGTTGACAAGACATTTCCATGCACAAAAGGTGATACGGGAAGGTAAAGTGTGGCTAGTGCTCAGATGCAGCTTCTTCCCCCATTCTTTAGGATGTTTCTTTGGCCTTTCAGCTGTTTTCTTTAACCAGAACACACCATAATAATATGGTACAGTAATGTGTTTTTCCAGTTGCATGGATTACTTTTTGTGAAAACTGGTTCCATAGGTGTGGAGATGGGCTGAAACTGCTCTGCCAAATCCAATGCCCTGGGTAATGGGAAAGCTGAATCTTGGTCTAGCTCTCACATTCATAATTCAGGTCATCTCTCATTAACCAAATGAAATAAAGAAAAGAGGAATGCTGGGAGAAGGCAACACTATTGTGTTATATCCTTCAGTAATAAGGTGCAGACCAGCTTGGTGGACAAACTAAACATTTCTATGGCCCCAAGGAGGGAATATTTGCTATTGCAAAGTTCACTGGTTGCACAACTGGACTGCCTGGGATGAACCATGATTGTGGGCCATGCTGGAATGCAGGATTTGGGTCCATACCACAAGCTTGGTACTTGCTCATAATCCTTTCCCAGTATCTCTTTTGAGCGGGAAATAAGTTGACTGTCATTTGTTTAATTTTAATGAAAGAGATAGCTGTGGAAAGAAGTAACGCTTAATCTTTAGTAGTATTTAAGTTGTTTTTGTGATGTTTGATTAAAATACTACCTAACAACCCATTTCTATAAATCATTAATAGCTTGACTTCAGCAGAATCTGCAGATGAGGAAAAAAATCTCCAGGATTTGGCCCTGAAAGTACATTTTCTCCAGGTGAACATTTTTGGTGAGGTTTAGGGTTTTTGTGTTGTTATTTCTTGGGGTTTTGTGTTGTTTTGTTTTGTTCTATTTTTTTTTTCTTTAATAAATAGCTCTATTACCTAGATTACTGCCTTTCAGGTCTAGCCTATGGAAACCACTCATAATAATGATTTTTTGCCTTTCATAATGTTTTTCTCTCTAGAACAGTGTTATTAAAAGGCACATGAAGTACATTTCAAATCTCATTACATTTCCTGTAAAGCTAGTGTTATATATCAGATATGGAGACATAGATAGTGACACAATTTGCTAAGGGTAGCATCAGTAAGATTTTTCTGGATCTGGCCCTCTCTTCAGAGAGGTCTGCCTGCACAGCAGCAGCCATACATGAGGGCTGCCACTCAGCCCATTCCTTCTGTGATTAGATTTTTTTACCTTGTAATTTCTATTCTTACAATATTAATTGGAAAGGCATTCATTGTGGATAACAACGTGTAATTAGTTCTCTTCAATAAATCTTCACTGCCTCCCATAAATCTAGTATATTCAAGTATTCTGAAACCATTAGGGTTTTTTTGAAAGAGGTCAATGTATTTATTAATTTGCTGTGTATGAGCCTGTGAATGATAAAATAGGAAACTAGATGTACAAATTCAACATTCTTCAGATGATGTTGTGATTCTTCTTTTCTTGATGAACTCTAGGCTTTTTAGAATAGAAAGTATATATGAAAAGGAGTGTGGCAGGCTTTTGAACTTAAAAGTACAGAAATCTCCAGATTCTCATAAAAAGCATACCTTTCATTAAGAATTTTTTTTAAACTTTATCAATAACTTTCAATAATTAAGCTTTTTTATTACCTCATCCAACCATGGAAATATTTCATGTTAAATTAATAAACTCCTTCTATAGATGTTAATTTAGGCTCCTTTACTGAATGCATTACCCAGCTATGGAAAAAGGGGGACTATAATTTGAATAGTAAAAAAATGTATTAATGTCACTAATTCTATTTCAGGAGATACTAAAGTCAGAATAGATTACTGAAAGAAATAACTTTAAAGGAAAGAAGACTTATTATAATTTAAATTGTGAAAAATTCTTAATGTCACTAATTCCCTCTCAATTGCTTTTTGTGTAACAAGCCATTTATCATTAGGATCATTTCAGTCAGTTGTGGTAATAAATGGGTGCTGATTAAATAACTGGATAAAGCAAGGCTTCTAGTACTGGATATAAGAACAGCACTAAAACCTGTACCTGTATGTTCCTTTTGCGTTTTGGGGCAAAAATTGGTGTCCTTTTTTTCTTAGATATTAGTTCCTTGAACATGTGTCAGTCTGGAGTCTCCTGGCAAACACAGGTCTCTCATGCAAACTCCGTGACTCTTTTCACCAGTGGTGTACTCTGCTTCTGCACTTCTAGATGCTGTTTAATCCCACTGAGAATGTATTTTTATATATAAGGAATACCTAAGCACTATCTCCTACTTAAGAGGAGATGAAACAGTTAATTATTTTCTATTATTTGTATCATATCAAGGATAGGAATTTCTTTTTTTCCTGTCTAAAAGCAGATGGGAGGGATGGAGAGGGCTTTGCAGTTTACAAGCTCCAGCCCATGTGTGGGTTACCTCAGTCTAAGGCATGTTCCCTTCACGAAGCTGCAGACTCAGTAAGTGACAGAAAGTAAGCACATCTCTGAAAGATGTGTGGCATATTTCTCTTCTCTCAAAATAAAATGAAGGAGACCTGCACAAGCTCGTTTTCCTGAAGTTTGGCATCTGATGGAATCCTCTGAGGCTGAAAGGAGAGGGGTTTGTCAAGGCTCAGCTATTACGAGCATTGAGAGCTTTTTTGAACTACTCAGCTTTCAGGTTTGTTCTTCATCACAGAGCTCCACGTCCCTCCTAGCCACTTCTCACAGCAGGAGCTGCAAAAAGAAAGGGAAAATTACTGGAGACAGGTCTGTAATATTCCAATACCTGCAAGAGGAGCTGATGCTATTTTGCTGCTTCTCTGCACCATCATTTCACCTAATATTGTTCCCTTCTGGGTGTCCGTGTGTAAGGCACAAAGAGGAATTCTTTTCTATAATCTAAATGACTAATTTGTCACCAGCTGTTTCCTACACACACTTTTCTCAGAGGTGGTGGGAGAGAGGGCACAGACATGCCCTTGATGGTATAATGCTCCCAGGTGAGATATTAGCAGGTGCATCTACATCAGAATTTTAACCCAGACCAGGAATGTAGTTTTTGAAGTGGTGGTCCTGCTGGTCCTCACTCACTGCAGTGTAGGTTGTGTCACAGCACAGCCACCAGGTGTGTGAAGGGGATTCCCTGAAGGAGATTAAACTGGATGTGTCTCAGTTGCACACCTAACACACCCCAGTGTGGACCTGGGGATTAGATTAACAGTAATCACCCTTAAATCGTGCCGTGTCAATGGCAGGTCCCCAGTATCAGTGGTTTTGGTCTACAAAATTTATATTTATTGAGTTTGTTACTTATTAAACCAGATATAGTCTGTAAAGTTCACATACTGATCATTACAGCAGTGATCTGTGGTCAGAAAGGTGTCATCCTGCTGGATGGTTTGGCAGGGAGGATCAATGTAGATCAAGAACTAATGTTGATGCAGTGTGCTGGTCTCCCTTTTTTACAGACTTCTTAGTATGGTGGTCTTCAGGTACCTTAGAAAGCAGAGACTGCTGACATAAACACTGCTTTGCTGACATTGTAAGGAAGCTGATGTCCATCTGCCAAGTGCTTAAGGCATTAAAAACTTTGTAGCTGAGCAATTTCCATAAATTTTGTCTGAGTCTTTAAAAAATGTCACTCTGACTCAGGGTTGCTGGGTTGCTGTGAGAGGGAAAATGCCCATCTTCAGCCTCACTATTTTCAGCAGCACCTATAATATATCATAAAGAGACTTTTTTATTTCCAGAAAAGATACTTCTGGAATTTATCTCCCCTGACAAAATGGTGTCCAAAGCCAGGAGCATTTCTAGTGTTACGAAATGGCTTTCCCTCCACGCTTTTTGAGAGTAGAGAAGAGTTCTCTGTCCATCAATTGTAATTACTTCATTTCTCTCTTCCTTAACAAAAGCCTTATTTCCCCATCAAAGCACAGTTGTATTTTTATGCAACAGGACAAAACATATCAATGAATCGAAAGTGACGATATAATGCAGCTAGAAATCTGCTAAGATCTTTTGTAGCTACCTAACTTTAGAGAAGGGTAGAAATTACAGTTCATTACAGATGTCCCTCAAACCGCAATCAGCTATGAAGGTCGCTGTGAGCCCCTTGCAGTACCCAGGCATACTCTGAGCATCCCTGGAGGTGCCCAGGAGCTACCCATCCTACCTACTTTGTCCCCAAATGCAGCCCTGCTTAGACTCTCTTGACTTTGGCTTTGACACCACTTAGATTGTGTATGTCTAGCCTGGTAGGTTCAATCTCTCTTTGCAAACCACTCTTGCAGATTGGGAAATTGAGAAGGGGCCATTTAGAACAACCTTCTGGTGATTGGCAACCCAAGGATGATTTTACATCTTCCAGTTCCTCCCACAGCTTTTGCAGTATGCATGTGTGGGTCTAGCCCCAAGATGCAGAGCTGTGGTGATTTCTCTGCAAAACTCCTTGTTTTCATCTAATAGTTACATGTTGCCTGTTCTGTAGTGGGTAATTCTCCATTCTGACCACAAACGAGCTCCTCTCATCTAGAGCAGACCATCCTGTCCACTCACTTGTGTTATGAACAGGTCTCTTAAATGCAGTGCAATGGCAGAACATTGTCCCCTTCTTTTTATTTGCCTCTATTTCTATTAGTGCAAATCTTATTTCCTTAGTATTTCTTAGTATTTCTTAGTATTTCCTTAGTATTTTTCTGGGAAATATTCTAGAGAATATTTATAGAGAATAAATTCTAGTTTTCTCATACTCTCCACAGACCTGTGAATATTATAAACTTTCTAAATTCTACTGCTTCATTATTTAGCTGGGTATTAACACAGGAAACACAGAAAACAAGACCAGACTAGGCCCTGGGAGGTGATCAAGTCCATCAGTCTGCCTGAGGCAGGATGACCTGTACTTATGTCATTCCTGGCCTGTATTTGTCTAACCTGTTCTTAAGGAAACTTTTAGCCTTCCCGGGAGCTTAGTTTTCACCATATGGGACATTGCCAGCAGGGATATAACCCTGCCTATATACAGCCCTGCGGCGTGTTGACAAATGCACTCATTTCCCCTTCCTGAGAGCAACCAGACCCTGAAATGCAGGTGAACATAACACACCTAAGACATCACCACGCCCTTTGCCTGTTTCATTTGGGCTGTGGAAAGAACTGGGTTGAAAGCTGTGCTCTTCTCCCTGCTAGATGCTCTTCTCCTTTTTAAAACCCGTGGTAAATTTAGCTTTGAGGAATCAAATAATCCTTGAACCAGAGAATATGCCAAGACCCACGAGGATCATTAAGTCCAGCTCCTGGCCCTGCACAGAACCATCCCCAAAAGGCACAGCATGTGCCTGAGAATATTGTCCAAAAACTTCTTGAATTCTGGCATATTCTGGAAATATTTATAGTAGTTTGGCCCATAGTATTAATATTACAGGGCTTGGCTGATCCATTTGCATACACATGCAGCATGAACTGATAAATCAGTCTTGGTCCCACTGTCACGGACATCACATTACATTGCCTTTCCACCTTTTTGTTGTGTGACTTCTTAAAAAAAGTATGTGATAGTATTGCTCCTCAATAACAACCTGACTTTTGGCCAAAGTGTATAATTTTCTGTTAATATTTATTAAAAGCTATTACTTACATGGCTATTGCAAACTAGTGTTTGATTATAAAAATGTCTAGTATGACCTGCATTAACCCAGCATAGGTGAGTTTCCAGACAAATTTTTTTTGAGAAAACAATTTATGATATGTTTTGCCTGGAGAAAAAAAATCTGCTCTTAAAGTTATTTGCACCAGCATTTCTTCTGTGTGCAGATTTTTACAACACACAGTAGCACCGTCATCATGCAAATGTCATCTGGAAAGGCAACACTGTAGAGTCTGTAGTTTTATTGATTATGTTCAGTTTTAAAGTATGGGGTGCAATACCCCGGACTATATAATTTATGCTCTGCAAATGAGGTATAAATGCTGCCCTGCTGGGCCCCGCTAATGATTTTTGCACAAGGGTGAATTATTACAGAAGGGGCAAGACAGTATGAACTGGCCTTCCTGTTATAGGGTATTATAATTTGGTTTCTCAGAAGGGAAATAAAGAGAGGAAAATTAACAGAATAGAAATAACTGTTGTGGGGGTTTTTTGTTTTGTTTTGTTTTATTTTTTGGTTTGTTGTTTGGGTTTTTTTTTTATGTGAGTAGAAAGTGAGTACATAGGACCATTTCTGCAAATGAAAGAAAATGTGTTTTGATTATATTCAAGACCTTTTTATGTTTCTTTCCCATAAGTGATCTAGCAAATAAGTGCTTTGATTGTAATGCTCATGAGGAAGGTAAGTCCCAGAGAAGTGTGTGAAGAGCGCATGCTGATTTGCGAAGGGGTAGTCATAAAGAAAACTCTGTATGAATGATCACTCTTCTCTATCTGGAATACAATGATGCCTCCAGGTAAATGGCACTCATAAGAAAATCTCCCTGAATGCTAGGCACTGATATTTGATTAATTACTGTTGCACAGGCAATGCATTTTTTATGTAATTTTTCCACTAAATATTTCTGATTAAAAAGAAACAGAATTTTTAATGTTTTGCTATTAGTACCTTTAAGAGCACAATGCACTGACAAAGAAAATTCAAAAACCTTCAAATGTATCCTGGATTGTGGATGGAAAAAATTTGTAATATTTCAACTTGGGGAATCACTTGAAGCTTAACAATGATATCTAAATGGGTATCAAAACTAATTTGAAGTTATAAAAATACACACAGGACACATGAACAGCAGTGGAAGATTTTATTGTCTGTTTTGATGAATCCTACAAATCTCAGGATCTGCAATTGTGTTTCCTGTAGAAGCAAAAGCTAAAGATATCTGAAAATAAAGATCTGAAATAGTTCCTAATATGTTTTCTCTATACAGAGACAGATGTGCTCCCCTCATATTTACTGAGGCCAGAAGTGATCTGGAGCTGCCACCACAAAGTACTTCCTCCTCTGGCAACTCTCCATGAGGTGAGAAGCGGAGGCTGCACCAAAACGTAACTTCAGGATTATCTTTGGCTCCTTGCCCTCTGCAAAATGTGTAGGCAGCACCTCACCACCGAGGGTGAATTCCTATTCAGGGTTTAAGTGCATATTGGGGGGTAGCTGTTAATCCAAAGGAAATTGCATTGCACTGGTCCCTACTAGGGAAGAAAACCTCCTTCTTTTGTGCTTTTGAGATGGTTCAAGTCAGTTGAATTTACTATTTTCTTGAGAGACATTGTGCCATTTCACCATGTGATTAATTTCCTCTGCTATTTTGATGGAGTTTGTTGACTTTTATAACCTTATTTATAAAAGCAGGCAGAACCACAACTTGCAGTTGACTTCAACAGGAGCCACTAAGTGTTAAGAGTTTCTAAAAAAACCAAAGCAGGTAATTAGAGCACAATATGATGACAGCTTATGTCTTGCCACCAAATTTTGCCTGCAAAGGGAGGTGTCAAGCTGGGTTGTCACATTAGGCTGAGTTATCACATACATTAATTCTGAGTAGACTGCTGCTTTGCTTAAAAGAGCCAATCATTCTGTTAGATTTTGTATGCATCAGAAGAAGCTGATAGTAAAATATAAATAAATAAGTAGTTTTGTACCTAGACTACATTTGGATAAAGTGTTTCTTCAGAAAACTTGGCAAACTATAAATGAGGATTCTTTTCTTTCTTTCCTTCTTTCCTCTCCTCCTAGTTCCACCTGGTGTTTCTGTGCGGTATTGTTTTCCTCAGCTACTTGCAATGTTAAATAATTCACAAGTTATATCTCTGGTGCTAGATACTTACAGGCCTCCCCTCAAACCAATTTTCTCTGAATATTTCAGACTGATTTTTTCAGTCCATGCTGCTAGAAAATATGAGTTAGTCTGTAGAAGTGCCTAACGCAGGAGCATGTGGAGTAAGATCAGCATGAAGAGGATTGGGGCACAAGGTTCCCTTGGAAGGTGAGCCCTGGTGTGAACTGGAAACATTGCAGCATTTCTTGAGCCAGGTATTTCCAAGCTGAGGGAAAACAGAATACCATTTATGCTATTTTTTTATTCTCACACAGTGCAATAAATGACCTGACAGCACTTCTTCATATACTAAATTTTGTCTTTTCCACCTTTTCAATGTCTGTGTATTGAAAATGCAGTGTTGATGTGCTGGAACTGTTATTACCAGGCACTTACAGAACGCAAGTACTTCAGCCTTTCTAGAGATGAGTCTGAATTTTAAAGAAAAATATATACATGAGAAGGATAAAAAGCATAGGAAGAAGCTAAATACCATATTTTCTATTCCTCTTTGCAGGCACTGGGGAAGCAATTATGCTAAATGACAGAAGGGAAGAACTATAGCTGCTATAGTGAGTGCAATTTTGAAAGCTCCTCTGTAGGACGTATTTCTCCATGTGCCTTGGCTAATTCTTTCTCTTCCTTGATGTGACATTAAAGCCAAGAAAACGCAAAACTGGTTTTGGTCACGTCAAATCAGCCACTGGAGAGGGGATAAGAAAAAATAAAGCCATGCCTACTTTTCGTCCAAGAAATAAGTTCTGTACAAATCGTTTTAGCCCTGGATTGCAGGTTGACCAATACTCATTCTAGAAATCAAGTCCTCATAAGGTGCCTAAATGCTGCATATTAACAAAACATCAAAAGATGTCTCCCTATGTAACAGACCACCCTATAATCCTGACAAGTGTGCCCTTATTAGATCAGAACTTACCTCTTTATTTATTATTCATGAGTACATTATAGTGTCTTCAGAAATATTTTCAGCAGCAGGTAATCGAGCATGGGGAAACAAAAAGGCGTTTGTCTAATTATAAGTGACATTGTAAAGATCCTATAGCAGCATACTTCTTTGGCTCGGGCAAGGTACTGCATTATAGATTAAAACAACACAAACATATTACAGTTGGTATAGTGTTTCACTGTTATTGGATGTTTGTTGCTAAGAAACAAAACTGAAACATCTCTTTTGAACCTGAAGCCTCTTGTGAGCGTGGTATTGCATATGTAGTAAATGTTTTTCACATTAGGAAGGATTAAATGCTAGGCCAAGAGAAGTAGGGAGGGTTCATTAGTTTTGCATGTTTTCCAATCTACTGCCAATGAACCCAACTATTACAGTAGTAAAAACTGTGTAAGGAGCTTCAGCATGTTCTGGGATGAAGTGCTGACAGCTGCTTGTTTGAATATTAATAAAGTCTATTGAGTTACTCCCTGCCTGTATTGTATGTAGCTTGAAATTCTGAAGACTTCTCTCTGTATCGAGTCTTTATGTTTCTAAATACTCCCCTGTCTCCAAAGATGGTACCCATTTCATTCCTAGAGATGGCACGCTTCATTATAGAGAAAATTACAACCTTGTGCTCCATTAAACATTTATTTTGGCAGTATTGTTTGTTGCTGTTTTCTCTCTTTGATTCAAAGAAGTCAATGTTGATTGAAAGAACACGTGTCCTCTCTCGCATATGGTAATTAATCCTCATTCTTCCAAACTTTTGTAAACAAAAGTCAAAGTTATTCTTTAACCACATGCTAGAAAAGTTAATCCTCCTTTACAAAAAAGAATAAAAATTATCAAGTCAGAAGCGTGATACAGAAATGAAAAATTTTACAGTGCACAGTATTTTTTCATGTGTTAACTGCAGATGGTTTGTTGACATGAAAATATATCAATTAGCTGATTGTGAAGCAGCAGTTTCTGCTGGCTGGATGTGCTGGTTAAAGTTTGAGGAAAATGCTGATAACATAATGGTTCAGGCCCTGCTGGGGATGGGATACCTGGGGTTTTCTGTTGCAGAGATGAGAACCAGTCACCCAAGGACACAAACACAACTTCTGTGCCTATACAGTACTGGGCAGATAGGTGCAAGATGGGCCTCCAGAAAAAAAATGGGCTCCAGGCAAATCAGTTTTCTTGGCTGATTGCTCCAAGTGGAGTAACTGAGTAACACTGACTAAAACTGGAAGTATTAACCATCCCCAGCTGAACACAGCCCAGTCTCTATGACAGCACAAAAATGCAAGGAATTCATATGTCAAGTGTAAGTTTACTGGCAACTTGACCTTTGAAAGCAACTGCAACACAGGAATATTAAACAGCTAATTTTAAATTCTTAAAAATCTGACAATTTGAAATGTATGGGTTAACCATAGTAATCTCTTCTTATTCCCCACAAAGAATTTCTCTAAAACAACTGGACAGGCATTTCATTAGTGGTAGGACAGTGATGAAATAGTTTGTCCACTTTTTCTTGTGACAAGATAATCATAAGAGGAATAACCATGATGCCGTACCTGCTTAAGTAAGGTTGGCCTTACTGCAGCCATGCAGCTTTGCCAACTGAGGCATGTTCTCCTCGCAGCTGTGAAGTACCACAAGAAGGGACTGTGGTGGTTTGACCCCATCTGGATGACAGGTGTCCACCAAAGCTGCACTGTTGATCCCCTCCTTAGCTGGACAGGGCAGAGAAAATACAATGAAAGGTTAATGGGTTGAGGTAAGGGCAGGGAGAGATCACTTATCAGTTACCATCATGGACAAAACAGACTCAACTTGGGGAAATGAATTGAATCTATTACCAATCTAATCAGAGTAGGATAATGAGAAATAAAATAAAATCTTAAAACCACCTTCCCCTCGCTTTTCCCTTCTTTGGGGCTTTAACTTCATCCCCTATTTTCTACTTCCCCTCGCTTTTCCCTTCTTTAGGGCTTTAACTTCATCCCCTATTTTCTACTTCCCCTCTTCCAGTGGTGCAGGGGGGCAGGGAATGGAGGCTGCAGTCATTTCATCACACATTGTCTTTGCTGCTCCTTCCTCCTCAGACGGAGGACTCCTCATACTCTTCCCTGATCCAGTGTGAGGTCCGTGCCACAGGAGACAGTCCTCATGAATTTCTCCAATATGAGTCCTCCTCATGGGCTGCAGTTCTCTCCAAACTGCTCCAGCATGGGTCTCTTCCACAGGGTGCAGTCCTTCAGAACAGACTGCTCCAGCATGGGGCTCCCATGGGGTCACAGGTCCCTCCAGCAAGCCTATTCCAGTGTGGGCTCCTCTCTCCACAGGTCCTGCCAGGAGCCTGATCCAGCACAGGCTTTTCATGGGTTTCAGGCACCCACCTGCTCCATGGGCCATAGTGGATACCTTCTCCATTGTGGACCTCCATGGACTGCAGGGGCACAGTCTGTCTCTCCATGGTCTTCACCACAGGCTGCAGGGGAATCTCAGCTCTGGCACCTGGAGCACCCCTTGCCCCTCCTTCTTCACTGACCTTGGCTGTAGCTCTCACATACTCTCAACCCTCTGTCCATCTGTAGTTGCCCAGAGTTCTCCCCTCACCCCCTTCTTAAAAACATTATCCCAAAGGTGCTACCACCCTCACCTTGGTCAGTGACAGGTCCAACTTGGAGCCAGCTTACGTTGGCTTCATGAGGGGAAGCTTCTTTTTTAGCAGCCTCTCATAGAACCATACCTGTAGCCCCACTGCTACCAAAATCTAGCCGTGCAAGCCCAGTATAGAGACTCTCAGATATCCTCAGAATGCTGTCAATTTTATGTGTGAATTAGTGGGAAGAAATCAACTAACTGGAAAAAGCATTTCGATAAATGGAGTAAATTACTTAATCATTAACTGAAGTATCTTTTCCTCAATTTTTAAGAAAAATCTGCCTTGCCAAATGAAAAAAAATGAAATAAAATTTATGATCAATGAAGAAGATAAAAGAAATAGAGTGTGTGTTTTTATCATCTTACAGAACTATAACTGACTCCTAGAGAGGGCAAAGAACTACAGTTCACTATATTCATAACCTGAAAAAGTTCCTCGGGACTAGAATAATATTCCTCTTCAGCCGTTGATGTCATCAAGCTCATTTCCATGAAGATTAAAAGCTCCTCGTATCATTTATGTCAAATCTACTGCAAAGAAGGTAGTCTCATAAATGCTCAAGGTCATAAAAAAGTTACAGTTAAAAGGTGAAGTTTTAATTCTATAAAATCCCAAGATGCATCTTGAAAGCCATGCCAAAGGAACGTTCTACAATCACACTGGAAGGGCAGTGGCCTTGCCAGAAGGGCTGGATGTAGTGAGAGCTGCCCAACAGACAACACCTGGTCTGCCTCTGTCCAAATCTTAAAAAAAAATTCCCAAACTACCAGGAATGTGATAAAACTTGTTAGAAAACTGCAGTGGTTTGATAGGCTGTCATGCCAAGACTGGCAAAAACCAGCATGTATTCTCAGAGGAAGTGCCATTCTAATTTGTAAATTAATTGAAACAAACCCACAATAGAATACAGCAATTTTCCTAATGTATAGAGTTTTAACATGTATCTGTCATTTTTATGGTCAAAATTTTTTTGTTTACTTTTTTTTCTGGGTTATTTTTGTCTGGATGAGTTTCATAAAGATTATACAGGCAAGATGCAAGGGAGGGGACAGAAGAGCCAGCCAAGGCTGTTAGGGAAGATAAGGCAGGACAGCTGCAGAGCCTGCCTGAACATCTGCTCCCATTCCACTGCACTATTAAAGACATATCTTTCTGACTAGTGGTCTATATGACCAGTATGGACTTAAGGAGATAGCAGAGGTACTGTATGTCCTGCTCTCTTTCCTGGTTTCAATATTGTGATTAAACATAAAGCAAGCAAATATTTTCTCCTCAGTGTTAAGATACTGTCAAGAGAAATTTAAGTAACATGTCCTCCTTAACCAGTCTTCTATCTTAGCCCTTAAAAAAATCCAGAGTCCAAATGAATGGATTTGCTGTGTCTGTCTTATATGAGGGAATCTCAGATACCCTCTCCATACCTTGATGGGTAGGCTGTCACACGTATGTTGCCAGGACAGGTATTGTAACAGCCTATGTACTTTGGGCAGTGGTCCTGCTGTAGCTTCCATTTGAATTTTCAGCCACTGATTCTGAATAATCTGTTTTTTGCCACGTAACAGGGAGTTTACTCTCTCCATGTATGAGAAAAAAATCTTTGTGGAGTTATTGCTAGGTTTCTACAATGGAGGTGAATGTATATGTAGATAAACGGATGGATGGATGAATAGAGAGATAGACCTTGATCAAAAATTTCATCTCCAGTCAAAGGAGCAGAGAGAAGATCCCATCATCAAACTTGTCCATTTTGAACAAGTATTACCATGGTCTGAAATCTGAAATTTTTTGCTAGTTATACCAGGTTGTTTAGGTCAAATAAAAGCACGAAAAACCAGAGCTGACAAGTTACCTTTCTTCCCTCTGTTTAGTATTAATATAACTCACTTCAGAAGTCCAAGAATGCTTTAATTTTTTGAATCTAAATGTAAATAAAGTAAGTAATACAAGTATAACTGAATGATCATTTAAACATACAGAGAAAACACAATAGTAAAAGTGAACTGCTGTGCATTGCACCACAAGTTTAAATATGTTGAATTGTTATAAAATAATAACGCCTACCATTCCTATAATGCTTTCCAGGTTTGGAAAGAACCATACAAATAAGAGCTACTTATTGTTATTTAGTAGGCAAATGTTTCCTAGCTGTGCAAACTGAGTAGTTATTGTGCTGTAGACCCTTAAAAACAGAGCAAGCATAGAAGGAAGAATTGAGAATAATTTCTGCATAATCAAATCCCATTTGGTAGAAGACTGCTAAAGAGTTAGGCATTTTCAAGAGCAGCATGAAAATTCATGAAGGCAAAGCTGAAGGTGTAGTGTCCACATAGTGTCCCCAGAAAATGCCTTTGAAATCAACATAGATAAAGCTACAGACAGAAAAATCTGTCAATCTCTCCTGATCTGAACTGAATAGCAAGCAGGATCATGCAGGGAAAGGAACCAGGAAAACAGAAGACACTTTTTTATTTTTAATTGAGGCACTAAGCAATATCTAGTACATTATTGTAATTTAAGGACAACTAGAAATGAAGTCTTGGAATGCTTCAATATCACTCTACTCTCCTGCAACAATATTTCACTTTTTGGAGTGTCTTCTTGTCTCCAGGTACTCTTCACTGTTTTCATCCACCATGCGAGTGAAGCCTCTTCCAAAGCCTGAAACAGAAGTTGCTTATCAGCTGCCTCCTCAAACACATTCACCAAGGAACGCGTGGTAAAATGTGCACCCACATCCCTGTGTGTAAAGCAGCACCTCTGCTTGAGAACCATATAAATCTCATTACTTAATTAGTTCATAAATAATCACTTCACACTTCTAATCTGTAGCTTGTAGATGTTTTGGAAACTGAGATAGGGAAATTAATAAAACTCACACTTGTTTAAAGTAAACCAAAACCTGTTACATCATCTTTATCTTTTTCCATTCCTTTCCATGTGTTTTATCTCAGGCTTCTGACCATTTTATCTTTTTTTCTATTTCCAAACTTAATACTCCAAGTATTTAATTTCATAATATTTAATGTGATATTTCCCATGATCTCTTTGGCAAGAAGAAAAGTATGTGTGATGATTTTTTTCCTTTTATTTCCTTCAGCCCTGGCCTAACTCTCATTTAGGCCCAGGTACAAGGAGGCACACAAACATACACTGAACTTTTAAGTGTGAAAATGTTTCTCCTGACATCAAAGGCTCTTCAAACACTCAGGAGGTGTTTTTTTCTAGTTGAAGCCCAAATCACAAGTCTCTCCCTCCTTTTCATAGAAGTGTGCTTTTATTGTCTCTAGTTTGTTTTCTAGTCCCTTGTGTAATTTCCATATAAACCTTTTCCTCCCTTAATCTTTGCTTCCTTTCCTTTTTCATCACCTCTTTTACTTCTCATGCCTCCTTTTCCCTCTTTTTCTCTGGTTGCCCATTTTCTCCATCCTCCTCGGTGTCTCTCAGCAACTCCCTCCCTCACCTGTGGTCCTCTGTGGTGGTTTGAGAGCTCCCTCACCTCCTTGCCCTTGCAAGGATCTGCTGTAGCTTTGCTTCTGCTTCTCTGTGGTGACAACCAGCTCCTGCTTAAGAGAGTGTTTAAGAGGGTGCTTTCCAGGTAGATTACAGCAGACTCTAATTTTGTGTCAGTGATTTCTTCTATTGAATAATAAATGCTTTGCACATCTGTGCCTTTTTTAAGCTGTCTCAGTATCAAGGCACCCTCACATCATTTTTGGATGCTGGCTTTCCAGAGTGTTTCTCCTTGTTTGGGAATGTGTGATTAGGCAACTCTGGGAAACCTGGTGACAGGGTGGTTTGGCTGTAAACCCTGGAGCAAACAGAAGGAAGGAGGGATGAAAAGTGCTGCCCCTCTAGTCAGTGAAGTCATATTGCTGTATAACAGAGTGCTTTTGGCTTTTATGTTTTGACAGTGATATTTAAGTTTTCACCTCTCAAGGAAGGAATCTGAGGTGCTGAAACAATTACACATTTCATTGCAGATTTTCCAGTATTTCCCTATCCTTGCTGAAGCAATGCCTTTTATCGTTAAAGGTTCTCCACTATTCCCTTTTCTTAAATTAATAGTTTTACTCCAAAGAAAGCCCAGGTCCTTGATACTGTATTCCACATTTCTCCAGGCATCAGTATTATTTATATTTTAAAACTATTGAGTTTGGTAATTCTTTCTGCAAGGGCATAGGTTACATTACTGGACATTACTCTGCAACAAATAATGATCTGAGCTCTGCATTAGGAGCTTTTCTTTGGCTTTACACTTATTCCTTCTCTTCTAGAGTAACACAGGAGCAGCAAGAGATTCATGGCTTTTCACACACTGAAATTTAGTACATTTTCCTGCACAGTGTCTAGATTACCTTTATCACAACAGGTTCATCTTCCTGTATGCATTGGAAGACTCACAGAATCATAGAATCACAGAATAGATTGGGTTGGAAAAGACCTCAGAGATCATTGAGTCCAACCCTTTATCCAACTCCAGTCCATTTACTACATCATGGCACTAAGTGCCATGTCCAAGCTCAGTTTAAAAACCTCCAGGGACAGTGAATCCATCACCTCCTTAAATCTGACAGAAAGATTTTGTGCAGCCATTCTGACACGACTCTCACAAAAAGACAATTTTAAAAGTGCCACTTAAGAGAGTAATAGGAGGGCTTCTGCAAGCACTTGGATTGCAAGCCCTAGTTTCAAAAGTGCTCTATCACAGCACAGGCACAGACACATAAGAAAGCTTGGGTTAGGGGTTGGACCACAAATGAAAAATCTCTTCAGTAAGATTACGATGTATCTCAGTTGTAGTTTCTAGCTTAAGCAGGGCGCTTAATCACATTAATGGTCAGATAGCCAAAAACGGAGTTTTCAAATGAAATATTTATATGAAGAATAGGGCTTCTCCTGCAGCTTCTCTAAGGGGAAGATCTGTGCATAGTCCACATGTGCAAGTGGCTGCATCTCATAGTTTTAAGTCTCCCGTGATTAGTATACACCATGGATGTGTAACTTCAAAATGCCAGGGTCTCGCCCCTCCCAGCAGGGCCTGAACATCAGCTCACACGGGACCCGGGCACATCCTGCTGCACCTTTCGGGACCCAAGTACCGGCTACAGACTGGAGGGCACCGGGGCGAGCTCGGGCACAAGACACCCGGTCGGCAGAGAAGGCGCGAGGCTCGCTCCTATTTTCACCTTTCCAGCTCCCGCAGGGCTTGAGTACGATACAGTAACGATTATACGATACAATACACGATCATTTGGGGACGCCCCGAAGCACCCGGGTGGGATGGGGGGTGATGTGCCGTGTCCCTGCGCCCGCCAGGGGGCGCCGCGCTGCCAGGGATGGCGGGTCCGCGGGGCCCGTGTGGGCTCCCGGCC
>VYXB01006910.1:212242-264449 GCA_013397135.1 Pachyramphus minor | reverse complement strand
ATCCCGGGTCCGCCTCCGGTGTAGCAGAGCCGGACTTGCTCTAACCAGAGTGCCTCGAAAGCGCTTTTATCCGGCTTGTCGGGCTGCGCCAGGTGCCTGTCAGGTGCGGGCAGTAGCTGGCTCCCACCCTCGCGCTGCCTGTGGGGGGAAAGGCGGTAAGAACGCTCGGCCGGTCTCGTCCCGGCGTGTTCCTCGCACGCCCGAGTTTCCCCGTCCGCTCCTGGGGCTCTGCTGGTGCGGTCAGAGCCACACAGAGCCCTCTTGACAGCCGGAACGTAGTGGGATTTGAAACTGAAACTTCCCCTCCCAAGGGGATGTGTGATTTATCGAAGACAAGTACTGCAGCATATGCATTTATTTTTGTAACTCTGCAGTCGAATGCCCGATCTTGCGCCCTTTAAAATCTGTGGCAGGGGTTTCGTTGGCTCAGAGGGGACGAGATCAGTTACTCCCAGTGTTCTGTATTAATGTTTAATTCGATCTGATAAAATTTACTATTGGACCTCTTCAGGAGAATTTGCAGTGGAGATACTTAAGACTGTGAAGTTCATTTTACTTCTAATGACTTCTGGATATGTTTAGTTGTCTTTGATCTTTCATGAAATCCGCTTGAGCTGTAGTTTAGTTTACAGGCTTTTGATTTGGAAAGCTCAGTGAAGACATTCCTTGTGAGGTTGTTCTGCTATAGTAAATGTTTCAATTAATTAATTTTTTTCTTTCCTCAGATGAATGAATAGACCTGTACCAGTTTTGCCTACAGGAAATGATGGCAAATGTCATACATTGTTCCATAAAATTCAGTTTTCGAGTCTGAAGTGAAATACGCTTGGCAATATTTCTGGAAGGGTAGATCCTTTATTATTGAGCTGTAGTCTTCAATGGGGTTCAGGTGTTTAATAATGATTTGTCCAATTTAAAGAAGAAAGGCAGTGGGATTCTGCCCTCTGCTTTTTGACTTGTTTTTCAACTAAACTTAGTGTTGCAGTTTCATCACAGCAGACAACTGCTGCCTTCTTTGCTTTCCGCACTACAAAAAGGAAAGTTTGCACTCAATAGGTAGTTTAAAATACAATGTCTCACAGTCTGGTTTGAAGTCCAGGTAGTCTTCTCTTGTGGGAGGCAGAGTCTGCTTATTACACCTGCAGTGTTCATGTTGCAGGGGCAGGGTCTTGCAGCCTGACCAGGCTTTTGTGATCATCCAACAAGAAGACAATCTCTGGTTATCAAATCTTTAAATCCTAGTCAAGCTTGGATATTACAGGAGGGTGTGCATGAAAGGAAATGCTTAATGTGGAAAGTTACTTGCAAATTTTTAGGGAAGTTGAATTTGCATTATTTTACCATAAATTGGCAGGCTTTTAAGAAGTCACTTCCCTAGCCATTATTGCAGATATCATGTAGTAAGTAAAAGCACATTGCATTCTATCATTTTCTGGCTTTGAATAGCGCTTTGGTGAACATTGTCAGTTCTGTTTCTGTGAGGGTTGTTACCCATCTGAATTTGACAGAAAGCAAAGTTCCGTGACCTGAGAATCACATTTTGGCTTTTATGGTTAACTGCAATTCCTTTCCCTTTGCTGGGGTTAATGGGTGATTCTGGGGCAGTGGGTCTGCTGGGACAGAGTGGGTCTGTGAAACTGTTTGCTTGGCCTTCTGACTGATGGCACAGTTTTATCCTGGAAATCAATGCAATGTGCTTGATCCTTACAAGGTTCATTACAGTGAAAGAAAGTCTGAACTAATCTTCTTTTAAAAAAAGCAGCAGGGGAGAATAATCCTCCTTGGAGCTGCTGATACAGCTGATTGCTGAGCGGTCCTGGAGACAAGAGTGCAGAACCTCTCTCTGAACTAAACAATAGATTGTACAACCCAGGCTAGAATCAGGTTTTTGAGGTTGATACAGAAGAGCAGAATTGCATCCCTTTCTCTCTTAACACTGGTCTTTGACAGCTCGGCTGCCTTGAAGAGAGTGGAAGTGATTCTTTGTAATATACGTACATATATGTATATATATTTCAGAAATTGCTGTAGATTTGCTGCCTGGGGCTTAAATGCAAATTACACTATTTTACTAATTAATACCTTTTATTTTAGGTAATGCAGTATGTAAAATGGGACATACCTTTATGAGCTTTCTGGTTAGGAAGGAAACTGCTAATTGTGAAGTGTAATGGCAGAGAGCCAAGGTCACTTCTATCAGACATCAGTCTTGCCCAGATCCTTGGACCGATATGTTAGAATCACACCAGGGATCTATTTCTGCGAGAGTTTTAATTAACCTTAGAAGACAGCGGGGTCAGCCTCTGTGTTGCTATCATGCCTGTGTTTTGCTTCTGCACCTTATACTTTGGGGAAGTCTTCTTTGCATAGATGGCATCTTCTAAAATCAACAAATGTTGTTTATGACTTTGGAAAAACTCTGGGGGGGTTGTATTTCTTAATCGGGTCTCTGGTTTTTCTTTTCCCGTGATTTATCACAGACTTGGTTTACTCAGACTGCTAAAAGTCAGTATGAGAGGGGCTGAGCTGGGGATGAACTGGCACTGGTGCTGCTTCTAAAGTTGTCCAAGACTATTCTTCAGAAACACGACTGAAATCCTGTAGGTGTTTTAAGATTTGTGGTATACATCTTGAGTATGAGAGATCTGGAAGTGGTGCCTACCTACTAATACATGCTTGAACAATGTTTGGGATTCTATTGATACATAATGGTATGTGACCTTTGGTAAGCCAGTTACTGACCCAATGCCTCTGTTTCAGCCTGTAAAAAAACATAGTCATTTTCTGAATGGCATAGCGTATTTTGAGATGTTCACATTAAAGCTGCTGTGTAAATGCAGAGTATGGTATTAGACATTATGAAAGGGTCCGAGTGCTGAAAGAGCACACTGGAAGAATGAAGGAAAGGAAATCCAACAACTGTGTGCTCCCCCCAGGGAATAGGGCAGGAGGCTAAGAGTGGTTTATAATGGTAGGCGCATTACACACAAGGTTATAATTTATTGGCTCCTCTGTTTCCATTAGCACTGTCGAATTGCTTGGGGAATTCAGGTTCTGTCAAAGTAAATGGCTCCCTTAGATTGTTGGGGCATTATGGTAAATCTGCCTTTTTTACTGAGTGTGGTGTTTGGGTTTTTATTTAACAATTATTGCATATTATAACTTAAATTTTTTTCCAGCAGTTTGCAAGATCTAATAGCCAGCTAAATGCATGCAAGTCTTTAGCAATTTGCTCCTGAACCAGGCGTCTCCCACTCCAGATGCGGCGCTTATTACTTACTTGCTCGTAATAGAAACTGAGAACTACATTTGCATGAAAAAGACACAACCTAGAAAAACAAAACATGTCTCTTTCCCAGAGGAGAAAACATGGCTGAAGTGATGGATAGACATGTGGTGCGTTACCAGATGGGGTTATAGGTAACAGTGGAGAGTAAGATGTGCACATAAGGAAAATGGATGTGTCAGTGTGCTTGAATGAAGTGACGGATGGGCTGCACTCCCCCGTGTTGCACTGGATGCTTCTCCCATGTATGAGCTTTGCAGAGCTATTTCGCTGTTTCGGGCTTCACGTAAGTTTTGTAAGCAGAGAGAGCAATGCTGATTTGCTATATAGGATTTTCAGCTGCTCTGTTTGTAGAAATTCGCTTGAAGAGACATTTCTTACATTTTTTGTAAGATTCTTGCCTTATCCTAGACTGGTTACAGTGGATTAAACACGAATAAATATTGCAGTATTTCTCCACTACTGGGTTTCTTTCCTTCTTGGATACATTGCTTAGCAGGTGAAGATCCCACCGTGAGTTACACGAGCAGAAGCAGATGGAGTTTATAAGCATTTATGTCTATTACAGCAGCAGTGGATTGTGTAGGGGACACGCTTCGGCAGAGGAGACTGTTCAACTTGGCTTTTTAATTGTTGGATTTGCACTTATAGGAGCACCATTCAGCAGCATGCCATGTACATAGGCCCATGGATTTACCTTACTTCTGTTCATTCTTGCTGATTTATTCGCTTCTGATGCCATAGTTCAGCTGGTCAGTGCCTTAACTTTGTCATAGAGGCATCCAAAAAGGAGTGATGTTTCATGTGTCAAAGGCTCTGATCTTGAGAATTTTTTTTTTGTCTGACAGATGGCTAAAAATGTGTTTCAACACAGGAGATTAACTACCACACTAAAGGGTATTGCAAAAAATATAGCCAAGAGTATTTAAAACCACAGCAATTGAAGCTGTCCTTAGAGAAGTGAGTGAGCCTAAGAGAGGTGATTGCTGAGGGGCTGCATCAGAAAAATTCATTGTTATGAGCTCTTATATTTTTCAGAAAATGTGCTATTTGCAGGTGTTATCTTCATGTTGATTATGTTTTCCAGAAACACAGTATTTTTACTTGTCTTTGGGTGATGATGTTAACTTCTTACTTGCAAACTAGAAAATTGATGTGACCAAAGCGTGCCAGTATTGACCGTGAATTTCTTCTGGATTGGGATAGCCAGCAGTGGCTCAGTCATGCCTAAAAAACTCATGGGGCAGTGGAGAGGGCTTTGTGCTACTAGCCCTAGACCCTCCCTGTTAGTTTGTGTCAGTGTGACATGCTTCTGTGGGACACCTCTTGATGCCAAATGTGAATGCTAAATTTAATCCCTGCACGCCATCCTTCTGAATGATTCATGATGAATTCTGGTAATGCTTAGGATATGACAGTGTTTGGTGTTTGGTAGCTGGTTACTGAAAGGCAGATGGATAGGCTTGCTTGACTCAGCCCTAAAAATCTTGTGGATGTTTTAACCCTGCCAATTTTTGCCCACCTCCCCTAAATCTCTGCTGTTTGTTCTTTGGGAAGATGGTGCTGCTGTGGTTTTAAGGCACATGCAGAACATGCTGAAGAGCTGCATGAACTTTCTGAGCTTCACATTTCCCAGCTGAAAACTTCTCCCAGTAGCACTCACCCACCCTCATGGGCTTCTCAATCTTTGGAAGGATGCTGCCGTACAAACACAGATTTATTACTAAAGGGTCTGGGATTTGGGAAGATTAAATATACACTGCTTGTATACACTGAAGCTTCAATGGTTGTTTTCTGCCACTGAATGGGGTTTGGCAGAGATGCTGCACCTTCTTTGCAGGGAGTGTCGGTGCAGGGATGCAGTGATGTGCGCTGTGTATGGGCTGTAATAGTACACTGTATTCCTTGTTTCTAATCTTATCAGTTCATGTTCAGGCAGACTCCTGGTGCTGGCTGGGTGCCCAACAGGTCAGACTGGCTTCAGGCACTGGCTGTTAATGCTGGATGCGTGTACTTGCAGGTCAGGGGGAGGCTACATGTGCTCTTTCTAGACAAAGCTGTGTCCATGCAATCAATAAGCTGCCACCTAAAATGCTACAACAGTACTTTATTTATGCCATGGAGGTTTTTTTCTCTAGGAAGATATTTTCTTACAGTATAGAGTTATTTTTGTCTGCTGTCTCATAATTTTAGGTTAATAATCCCATTACAGTTTCAACTGGAAAAGTTTGTCTGGGTATTTCTTGAGTTTTGCACTGCTGTACTGTACCTTCTAATTTCACTGTTCTGTTCAATATGTCATACTGTTTCCGTGAAGATGCACTGCTTAAATTTCAGATAAAAACCATAGTTCCTTCTTGCACTACTCTAACCCACTTGTATATATCTTTGACTGTGGGATGCCACTTTCTTTTGAAGTTGTAGATCACTCTTAGAAGTCTTTCGTTGAGCTTCAGAAGGCATTATAACTAATATTTCACTCTGATTGATGTCTTTAAGCATTGCAACATTGTAATTGCTGACCCCTACAGCACTGGATTCATTCACCTTCAGGGAATACCAAAGCAGCTCAGGATGCATGCAGTTTCGGCTTCACTCATCACATATCAAGCTGAATTTTTGCAAGATTTTCAATATGGTCTTGTTAAAATCTGATATTTTACAACAGGTTTTCCCAATCTGGGGTAAGCTGTCATGGGAAGAACCCAAGATTAGTTCTAATAAGACATGAGAGCCTGGACGAAGATAAACTACAGGATTTGAGAAAGCTGCATGACCCTGGCCTTGCCCAGCTCCCACAGCAGCTGTGCTTCTGCAGCTGGGGAGGGAGTGATGGGGAAATACAGTGCCAGCTGAATGGTACCTATTTATCCCTAGTCTTGCACCAACCAAACTGCTTCTGGTGACAGAAGTGTCTTGCATGGAGCATACTGGTACTTTGGCTGGAAAGTTATTGGTCTGGCCATTATGCAAAAAAAAAAAAAAAAAAAGGAAGAGTTAAAAAAATGAGAAAAATTTCTTTTTAGTGCATCAAGCAAATGGGCCTTGGAAGAGGTTCTCTTCATTTACCAGCCCCATATCCTCTTTCTTCTGCCAGTTTGGATTCCTCTGACAGCTTGAACCATGCCTTTTCCTGACTGTACAGGGTGGTGGGGGGATTGCTGATGTGGTAGTTTTACTTGCTTGGCTCTGGTACCATCTTTCTGAGCAGTAATGTTAAACTTGTTACCTCCTCTTTGTGGGAAGTTTTGCTTATGTCGCTAGAGCATTGCTGAAAAACCTTTAAAATTGTTTGAATAGCTTTAAAAAAACCCAGAGCATGTGCCTAATAATTTAATCTAATTGTCTTTGTATGTAATTTGAACATTTTTATTTGGTTAGAAAGAACAAACATTAATGTAATGATACGTGTACATGAGATGCCTCTTAGTTCAGGGGAAGAACAGAGGGAGGGAATATTACTTTTGGTATTAAAAAGACATTTTGTTTTCAAAAGCAGAGAGAAAAATGTAAAACATCTGGAATCAAGAGCACTTTCTGCCCAGTCTTTTAAGCATAACTTCCAGTGGTTCCACAGAATTTGCTGCGCACTGGGGTCACCTGTGAACTCAGGCAGTGGGCAGGTAAATATCTGCCCAAAAGAGCTGATGGAGCTGTACCTCTCTGCTACCCCTCTTCTGTGGGTCATCACAAGGACTTGGCACTTGGCACTGCACTCAGTCTTCTACATCTGCAGGGCCAGCTATTGAGGGGTTAAATAGTGAAAACCACGGTCGAGTTTGTCTTATAACTGCCTTCTGGCAGTTTCAAAGCATGGCTTAGGCCGTGCTGAAGTTTGGCTTCTTGTCCTCTCAGAGAGGTTGGGATTTTTGGTGCAACTGGTCTGTTTGCATGTGGCTGACTGAGGGCAGGAGTTTTTGGGGGGCACATGTCCTCATGAACGCTGTAAAGCTGTTTCTGCAGCAGCTCTCCATCTTGTCCTGCTTAGGAAACGTGAAGGCTTAGCTGTCTGTTTCACAGCACTGGGTGCCAGGAGAGGGAAGGCTGTGGGATTCACTAATTAAAAAAAGAGAGAGATGGAACTGTTTCTTTTCCCCATAGTGTTTGCATAATATAATTCGACTCAGGAATGCTGAGGAATTTTTGTCTGCTCGCAGTGGCAACGGGACAAAGGTGCAAAACCCTTTCCTGCTTTGCGGCATTCAGCCGCATTTTGTTTTGAAGATACCTTAAGGATTTGTGGTAGGGAGGAATTTGTCCCTTGTGTTGGCTGTCAGCAGGAATATGATTTATCAGACAAGTGAAACTAATGCTGTATATGGTTAAGGAGTGCCTTTCTCTGCACAAAAATGGTATTTATTGAGAAGAGGTTGCTTCTTAGTCAATGCTTAGAGTGTGTTTCTGCTGCTACAGCAACAGGCATGAGAGTCTGATTATTTAGACAAGTTAGCATTAATTTTTTTTCCAAGTTTTTTAAAGATCTGATCCAGACCAATATGAATTTGCCATTGCTAATTTTAGAATGGTCTGCTTGCATGAGATAACAAATCCCAGTTTTACTCTAAAGACAGAATATTGTAACAGAAGGCTAGTGAGATTGTTATCGAAATGCTAATGATCATTTGTCCTACAGTCTCAGTTATTTTCAGAGGGAGGACTAGAATAGACACATAATCTGAATACTATTGATTTTAATATGTATTACTGTCTCATTAAGCTGTCTTTCCCTTTCTGGACAAAGGTTCATTAATTGCTGCAGTTGATGAATCATTAAGTGGGTTTAGATGCAAGATGAGTAGAGGAAAAGAGATCTAAGATATTGCCTGTGCACTTGTGGATGGATTTTGGGTAAAGATATTGTGTTCCTAACCAAACAAAGGGGACGCTGCTGTGCTTGTTGTGCTGCCTCATGATTGCCTTCAGCCAAGAAATCAACCAAGCAGAGGCACTATCGTATTTACTTTCCTAAATTACCATTTCAGTAAATATTATTGAACATGTTTATTTGTGGATTAATTTCAGGATAATTCAAATCGAAAACTCCTCTGTGAGTTACCATAAAAAGATGTGATTTTATGAATTTACTTTTATATTTCTAACTTAATTTTGAACCAGTTTTTAGCAGGCTGCCTCTTTATTGGGTGCCTTTGTATGTGTTTTGAAATGCTTTTATTGCAGCTTGTACCAGGTTTGCAATATTGTCATCCTTATGAATACATTTTAGTTTCCAATACAGTAATAATTTATGAATTTGTAATTATTTTAACACTGTAAAGTAGAATGAATTAGAAGGAAGTAAAAGGAAAGTTTTGTTTTCATTGATTGTGTTTTCATTGACTTCCATTAACATTTATTTGTCTGTTAAATAGACACACACAAATATATGTAAATATGTGTAATATATATATCTCCCTGAATGTATACTTTTTTGCCAGAAAGACTTGTTCTGTGTGTTCTTCTCATATCCATATCCAATTCAGGAAACTGTGCATTATTGTCATTGTGTGCCAGACGTGGGTGTATGCTGTGTCATGGCACAGTGAAAGGTCCTGCTGCATCTCTGGACTTGTGCCCAGGATGACCCTCCATGATGGAACATGCATCCTTGATGGATCATAGGGGTGCACACACCCCAAAAATATGTATCTGTGCTTGTTTTGTGAGGGAGATGTGTTGGATGGAGAGGAGGCAGGGGAATAGGTACCAGCCTGCTGCAAGGCACCTCTCACCTGAGGATGCTGCAACTTGTCATGTTGGGCTCTCCTGATTGTCACTGCCAAGCTGACTTGTGATTTGGTGCTAAAATGTCATGAGATGAGGCTCAGAAATAGCACAGCCTTTCCTGGCAGAAGTGTGAGCTGCAGCACGTTGAGTGGGCAGGATGCATCAGTGCCAGGACCAGCTCTATGTGGGGAGGGTGCAGCAATGTGGAAGAGGCAAGCAAGGATGGCTTTGAGTTCAGTTCAGAGCATCTTGCATTTCAGCCAAGAGTTTTTGTGTGAAGATCCTCATTCTTTCGCATACTTTCTTTCTAAAACAAGTAATGAAAAACCCTTGGAGAATACAGTCATGCACATGCATCATAAAATACAGTAAAATAATAGTTGACAACCATGAGATGAACTTTTTTTGCTTGTTCTTTTCTGCTGTATAGGTAATCCTGGTGTTAGATCATAGTGGAAAACATTTGATTATTTATATTTCACAGTCATGCAGCAATGTAAAATCTGAACCAACACACCTTTTTTAATAATCGGTAAATTATTTTCTGAAAGAAAATATGGTACCTTTGATCTATATTGCAGAAAGGAATATTTATTTTTTCCTAGCTGGGGTTTTATCTGTTCTTTTGATGAACACAGAACTTCCTTTTATATACAGTCAGACTCACTTTTATCTGAATGTATATTTTCATGGTGGTCACTACTGTGAAAAATAATCAAGCACACTTAAAAGAAGAGTCTGTGTTGGTTCCAGTATCTGTGATAATATTATTCAGCCAGGGAGAGGTAATTTTGTGCTTATTAACAAACAAAAGCTAAACAGCCAGGGTTGAATGGTCATCTCCCACTTATCCCTGGGTTCTGTTTTCTAAGCAGTTGGTGAAGAGTAGTCAAAGCAGTGTCCTGCCCATGAACATGGGAGGAGAATTCAGGGTGCACAGAGGTGACAATAAAAGGGGCACAGTATGGAGGAGAAGAGGGGATGGTTCCAATGGGTGATGTTCTTCAATTATTTGTAGTTCTTTGTTTTTCATCAAATGAGACTTAAAAATTCCAGGAGATACTCCATTTATTCTATCCTCCTTAATGCGTTTTGGCTTTTGTCAGATTTTATACAAAATAGAAGTTTAGATTCTGCCATTCTCAAGTGAGAGAATGACCTTAAGTTGTACCAGGAGAAGTTCAGATTAGATATTAGAAAAAAAAAAATTCACTGGAAGTGGTTAGGCATTGGAGTTGCCCAGAAAGGTGATGAGGTCACCATCTCTGGAAGTGTTCAAGAGGCATCTGGATGTGTTATTTGGGGATATAGTTTAAGGGTGATTATGGTGGTGCTGGGTTGATGGTTGGACTAGATGATCTTGAAAATCTTTTCCAACCTTGGTGATTCTGTGATTCTCTCACTGATACCATTGTTGCAGTGGTGGGTAGTTTCTGCACTAGGATACTGCCCTGTCAGAGGGGCCTTTCTTCTTTAATTTAATTGCTTGAGAATGAATTCATCCGGTAATGAAAATTGTGATGAAAGTGGGTGAATTTTTATGGGATCTTGGATATAGGAGAAGCTGTTTCATTTAATACTTTCCATAGCTATCGGAGGGAAACTTTTTGTTGGTACAAGGGCTGGGGTGAGAAGAGCCTGAGCTCACATTTAAAATAAGAGATAGCAGGCAACTGGATGGAGTTGAGGTTCCTCAACTGATCTGATGTTTTTGATGAACATGTGCTTCTTTAATGAGTCAACTCATGACTTAGAGGTTTCACTTAGTGATGCCAAGTCACCAAATAAGTGATTCCTGTTCAGTGCTCATGAAATAAACAGAAGCCAAATGCTGAGCAAACACTGTGGTGAGTCTGAAATTGTCTCATCAGTGTGTAAACTCCGTGCAGTTGGCAGCAAGACCAGATAAAGACCAGAATGAATCTCAGATAAAACAATAGGTGTTGCTTTGGGGTTTTTTGTTGATTTTTTTTTCCCCTCCCCTGAAGGGTTTAAAAGAACATTAAAAGATACCTCTATAGCGATATTTTACTTTTTGAAGTCACGTAGCTGCAGATCCAAGAAAGTAATAGTATGAGTAGATCCTGACCATTGTAGTGTTCAGTATCCAAGCTGTTTAGCAGCTTTGTCTGAATGAGCTTCAAATAAACACCGTTTTGGTTTTTGTGGCTTTTTTCAGTAATTAATGAAGGAATGTGAGTAATCCGCTCCTTGGCAGATCTGCTCTTTAGGACTCTGACTCAATTTGGTGGGAGGTGTGAGAAATCACTACTGTAGTAAGTAGCAACATCATAGCACCTCAATAGAGCCATTTTTGAGAGTGCTGCTGGAAGGCAGTAGTCTCCTTCCTAGGAAGAAAAGCTCAAGAAACGTCATTCAAATGCCTTTGCTTCACTGACCTGCAGCAAATATTATTCAAGATAATGGCTTGCACTGGTGGAGTCGTTGTATTACTTCATTGTAGGTCTGTGAGGTGTTACTGTTTCCTGATCTGCATACCATGAATAGATTTGCTTTTTCCTTGGTATTTCATGTATTTGCTTTCTTTGAGTATAAGAAAGATACATTGAGATTTTTTTTTTGCCTGGGCCTGTTGTGATAGGACAAGGGGTAACAGTTTTAATCTGAAAGAGGGTTGATTTAAATTAGGTGTAAGGAACAAATACTTTACTGTGAGGGCTGATGAGACACCGGAACAGGCTGCCCCGAGAAGCTGTGGATGCCACATCCCTGAAAATGTTCAAGGCTAGGTTAGATGGGGCCCTGAGCAACCCGGTCTGCTGGAAGGTGTCCCTGCCCATGGCAGGAGGGTTGAAGCTATATTGTCTTTGAAGGTCCTTTCCATCCAAAAACCGTGATGTGATTCTGTGACTCTAAGACCAGAGAATGGGCACAGGAAATAGGACATGGCAGACACAGCTACAGACGGTGAAAAGTAAATATTGTAAAATGAATGTCTGTGTGTTTTGTGAGGTTACAGTAGTTGCCATTTCTACTGTTGATTCTTTAAACATCTTGATGCAGTGTGAAGGTGCCACAAGGAAAATTGCATTTTTGTGCTGAAGGATTTCTTTGGGTATAATGCTTCCAAATGGAATACAGAACTGAATAAAGATGGAGCCATTCTCTTATCTTTACTTCATCACGACTTTGCTGGAGGAATTATTTTGATTTGCAGAAAAGCTTATAGTGGAAAAATCATTTGACATTCATAACAAGTATAGTCTCATCTTTAATGGATTGTTTAAATTTTGCAATAAGGGTGTTGTTTTTTTTGAGCAATAATAGTAAATTTTTGACCTTATGTTTCCAGTTCTTAAGTAAACAAAAGTATCTTTAGTTAATGTTTCTTAACTCCATGGAATTCTTTATAGAAAACAGTTAATATCAGTGCTCCCTTTGTGATGAGAAGTTAAAACACATCCAAAGTGACCTACTACCAGCACAGCAGAACCAGGGAGTGATCACACGCCTCCAGACTGGAACACTGTGCTGTTGTGACACTTGATGCACTTAAGCTCTTGTCATCACCCTCGTGTTTGTAAGGAGCGTGATAGACATTTCACACCAGATTTTCTTCTGGGTAAAGAGCTTTGGTGAGTTTCACCTCCTTTGCTGTGTGCTACAGCTCCATTTGGCCTATATCCAAGTTTAGTTACTTTAGTTACTGAAATTATTTTTCTGTTCTATTTCCTAGTATTAAATTGCTGTAAAATTAACTAGAAAACTACTATTATATACCCCGTTTCTTTCTTTTGTCTTCACATTCTGAGTCTTTTTTGTTTGCATGTGTTTATTTTTCCTTTGTTTATTTTCTCTTTTATTGCATCTCTGAAGCTTTTGTTCTCAATTTTCATGTCATTTGACATATGAGAAGCCAAATAAAATATTTCACTTTTCTGCTCCAAGTTAAAAACCAGTTTTTATGCTGAACAATAACTGTATTACAAGGAATCCTGATGTGCCCTCGGTGCCATTACAATATGTTGAATAAAAGGTAATTTAATGGAAACAGCAGAGTATTTGAAAGTTCACTGCATGAAAATTGGATTTTTGCCTTTTATTATTTACATTGCACCTTATTCATATTTAAGGCCACAGGGATTATCATCCCTGTTAATGGCTTTATTTAATAAAGACTTTGCATTTCACAGTATAGGATCTAGCACAGGCTTCAATCTGTTATCAGGATTTCAATTAACTAGCTTTAGCTTCAGTTGACCTATAAATCCGATAAATATATCTAAATAATTAATTTGGTTTCACTGGCTGATAGTGGCTACTTTTACATAGAGCTGCTAAATATGTAGCTGCTAAATGGTATGCTCATAACTTGCTTTTATTATTATTTCTAAAGATGACATGTGTCTATTAGAGTGACTGGCTACACGAGGACCGGTCTCTCAAGGTAGAAGACCTTGTAGAGGAGCTGTAGTTATGGCTGATGACCATTGCAGCTGGGCTTCAAGTGCACTCTGAATTTTGGGAGGAGAGGTTAGGAACAGGTGGATTTCATGGATCAACACATGCCTGAACTGGTGTGAAGGATTTTGCATTATGCTTTGATTGTGGCTGTGTATGTTGTGAACCAAGATTAGAACATAGCTGTTTCCTAGGTGGAGCAGTGGTGATATAGAAGGCTGAAGGAAATCCGGTTGCTCTTACATTTGGGTCTTTCCTTCGCCTGTGCAGAATCATGGACCCATGGTAACTTTGAAGTCAAGGCTGGGGTTTTTTGAGTGCATTTAAACCTTCTTGCTAAGTGTGCAAAACTAATAATGATGTTAACAATTTTTGCTGCACTCTTTTGGGTGTTGAGAGAAACTGAGATTTTATTTTAAGTGAGCCTGATAAGCAGACAGGTTTGAAAAGGTGTGCCTCCAAAGCACAGGGATAGGGTCTAGCACTTCCTATATTTCCTCTTGTAAATTTTTTCTCTCCACACCAAAATATTGATGCCCTGAAATAAGGACTCAACCTCATGCCAAGCGCTGAGGACAAATAATTCAGTGCGACTCGTGCAGCGTGAACATACAGCCAGCCAAGACACACATTAAAACTGCCACCCTTGCCCCAGGACGGAGCAGCAGGCAGTACCCTGGAGCTGCAGGCAGCGGGACAGTCGTGCCGGCCCTTCGGAGGTGCAGATGAGTGCATTTTGTGATTCACCTAAGAGCAGCAGGATGGCATACAATCCTAGCAGCTATGGAAAAGCGCTGTTGATCTGAGATTCCTCGTCTTTTTTAAGTTATTCCTGCTGGGAAGGAGGAAAGAGGAGGGAAGATTTGAAAACTTCAGGGACCTGCAAAGGCCAGGATGTGGGTCACAGTTAAAATGCTGAAGTTGCAATACCTAAAGCTTTAAAAGTATTTTTTACCTATCAATGCATGATTAACTGCATTTATGTACTAAAAGAGAAATGTAATATTTATTAAATGTAGTTAATTTAGACATTTTTGGCATTTGATATGCAAAGATTATGCATTTTTCCCAGGAGTTATGTTAATTATTTCAGCATGATAATTTTAATTTTAAAAGGGCTTTTCTTTGCTAAAGGGAGGGTTATATGTGCATGTGTACAAGGAGAACTTTAATTAAAATTTCTGTCCTCCATTTTTTCAGGAGTTTAAAATGCACTTTCTTTGTGAGTCAAAAAGACTGCTAGTATTTATAGAGCTCAAAGGGTTAATGTATGAAAATGAACACATTCAAGGTTATATTACTGACAGCTCCGTTGTGTTGGCAAAGGAAGAAGATGAAAAACAGCCTCAATTTACTTCTCTTGCTAAACAGTATTTTGTTCTGTATTGTTAGAAGAAATCATTCCATATCTGGAGAGACTGGAAAACATGGAAATCATGATGCTGTCTCTGCTGACCTTAATATAATTTTAATTTTAACTGTTTCTTTCCCGGCCTTCCTGAAAGGCTTGAAATAGAAACCACTTTGTTTTTCTGAGGAAAATCTGAGAATCTGAAATGCGATTCTCATTTTTGGTGCCTACTGCAACAGACAAAATAGGGGGGATTTTTCCTAGTGTTTGTCCATACATCTGGACACTGGGAAACTGACGCTCTTAGATACATATGCCATGGAACAATAGGGCATGTTCAGTAGGTTTTCAAAATATTAATAATTTGGTACATTTTATTTAGCCATGGCATAGGAGATTGTTGCCAGTGTTAGGGAATTAATGAATAAACTGGGGAGACGCAGGAGGGGAAGGCAAGACAAGAGTTTGTGTCAAAGTTCCATCTATTTCTTGTACTTTCAAGTTCTTCTGAAAAGTTTCTTCTATGGGTTTGAATGGAAAAGGAGAAACCCTAAAAAAAAAAGCAGTTTCTTTCCTCATAATAGAAGTTGTTGTTTAGTAAGAATACAACTGCTATAAATCAGTACTTGTCCAGAGTAAACTCCACCCATGGAGTACGCAGTCCTCCAGAGAACCCAGAAGAAGGGACATGAGGGTAGTTTTTCTCCTTGAAGCCTATCATTAAGTATCCTGTAATTCTTTCTTGGGAGACATTCAATTGTGCCTGCACCGCCCTCTCCTGTTGAAATCGTCCCAGAAAAGTCAGGAGGGAATAAGTCCCTCTGCTTCTGCAGCTGTCTCAGGTTTCCTTCGGTGGTGCTCTTGATGGGGTTGTCACCTGTCTATCTGAAAGGGTTAGGACTTGCCACCCAGAAGTTATTTACTGAACCAGTAGGCCTTAAATATCATGCACATCAGCAATACAGGTCCAAAGAAACCACATCATTGGAAGCTGCTCATCTGCTAACCACCATCTGACAAGCAGCTCCTGTAACAACAAGAAAAGCAAATAGGGAAGAGTGTAAATGTTTTGATTCAGGAGCTGTATTTTCCTTTGAAGTTTGATAGCAAGGGGTCAGTCTATTAAGAAGGAAACTTTGGTCTCACTTCAGCTCACTGCCTCAGCGAACCTTTGCTTTGTTATTTTATTTTAATATAAAACTTTGCTATTTTAACCTTAAAAATAACCAGTGTTACTGAGAGAAATTTTTCTGCTAAGACAAACAGATTCATCTGTAGCTAATATGAACACTCTGTTGCTCCTTCTGTACAAGACATGTACATCTTTCTTTTGCTGTTTGTGATCAATCTGTTTTTCTGCTATTTGCCAGTGGAAAGGCCCTGGCTCATTTCTTTCTTGTGAATCATATTTTGATTGTCTCATTTCCCACTGAAGTGAGTAAAGTTGATCTGTGCATACACAAACTGTAACTTCACATGTACCTTTGCTAAGCTGCAATGCATATTAATAAAATTTCTAAAATTATCTTCTACTATGAGCTTATTTAATGCATTACAACCTTATAAATGAGTTAAGAATAAATGATGGGGTTATCCACATTCAATACTTCTTATCAGATGCATTTGTATGAAGGATCGAAAGGAGGAGGTAACATGGGTTTTTAGCCCAGCCAGGTTGCGGGCGGGGGGACCAGGACTCGTGGGAGCATTAAAGAACATGCAAACTTGGTAGGATGAAAACAGCCGAAAGGGTCCTTAAGAGAGACCTGTAAAGAAGTACTGAAAAAAGGCTAGAAAAGCAGCTGACCTGCCTCATGGGCTATGCCAAAGGATCTGGCTCTGAATACGAAGAGTGTGTCGCTGCACATTGCTGGTAGATCACAAAATCATGGACTGTTTGAGATTGTCAGGGACCTCTGGAGAACACATAGTCCAACCCCCCCACTCCCCTGCCACTAGCTAATCAGCAACATGAAGAGAGGTACTGTACAGCACATGAGTGCAACAGAGGGTGTGCCAGGTCATGGCAATGAAGACGGTGGCTTCAGAATTAAGCAGTCCTTAAAAGTATAAACCTGTTGTTCTTCCATTGTTAGGAGTTGCATCCCTCTTTTTTAATCTTTAAAGAATGCTTTTGGCTAATTTCTTGATTGTGTGTGTGTTTTAATGTTCATATCTGTGCTATCAGCAATGGGAAGCAGAGTTGGAAAGTGAGAACACTTCAGCCACTAAGCTGTGAGAGTCTTTCTTTCCTTTAGACTTTGGAAATTGTCACCTGTCCTGAAAATTTATATCTTGGCTTTGCTTTGGGGCTACTGTGAGTTAATCTGAAGTATTTATAGCCATTATAGTTGTTTGACAAACAGGTTCAGCCAAATAAGAGAGAAATCAGGAGAGCAGATTAATAGCAGGGAGTCCTTTGTTTAACTTGGCAAGGCTCATCATAAACCATCAAAGCAAGCAGTCACTTTGTCAGTAGTATTGAATGGATGAATATTATAAACTAAGAGGTCACCAAGTCTTACATCTCAGTTTTACTCAGAAACAGAAGTAAGAAGGGCTTGCCAAACAGCTTTAGGACGAATATAGGTGTTTTATGTATTCAAAGCGTGTGGGGTTCATAACTACTGTTCCCTTTGGTATTGGTGAGTTTTCTCAAAACGCAGGAAGGAAATAGGTCTTGAAAGAGCCCAGAAATGACACATAGCCCATCTGTTTGCTGAACCATTTCTCTAAATTAATTCCATTGCTTCCCAAATAGAGCTGATAATAGGATGTTGAAAACAAGAGTGTTTCAGAACCAATTTTGAAAGCAGTTCCCAGTGGCCTGTTAGTGGCCTGTTACAGATGCAGGTATTCTGCCACTAATTCACCATTCCCAGCTGAGGTATTCACTTAAGGCCCTACTTCAACAGAGGCTTTAAACGCATACTTGTGTTAATCTCTGTTACAGCAGTTTCGCCTGTGGTTAACTCTAGTACTGTGTTCTCAATTAAACATGTGTCTGATGTGTCCTCTGTAGAAATAAAGGGCTAACTTGAGGTTAGAGATTTCCTCTGAGTAGCTACTAAACTCTGTTTGGTGTGTACCTGCATCTATTTAGCACAAAGCAAGGCGGTGACTTACATCTTCCTATCAGGAACTGTTTAAGAAAACAGCTGGTCTTCCACTTGACTAATTCATACAAGAGGAACTGAAGGAACTGGGAAAAGCAGGACTGTAAAATGTAATTTTGGGGTTAGCTCTTTGTCAGCTGTTGCAAGGAGAATAAGCATTACAAGTGTCATAGGCATCTTTAATTATATATGGCCTACTTCCTGAAATATTCATAAGAAATGGAGATGTGAAGTGACAGTTCTGGTTGGAAGGTATAAAGGTTATTTTTAAATATCAACAAGGTGATTTCACCTACCAGATTCTGCATCTAGCAAAATAACTGAATTGCTGACTTTACAGAAAAAAAAGTCAAAGCCCATGAGTCCTCTTTCACCCATGCCTTCCTTGCCATCCCACAATAATGATTGCTGTAGATGTGTCTTAAAGTCCTAAGTGCTGCAGGTGTGAAAAAATCCTGGCTCCTGATGGGGAGCTGGGGAGTGAAGACAGGGATTTATAAGACAACATAAGTGCTGCAGAATTCAGAAGCAAGTATACTCTTCAGTTTCAGGTTTGATGAGTCCTGTGAGCCCTGCAGGACTGGTGAGTCCCAAAAACCATATGGTTAGCAAATTGAGTGAATTCCAGTCTGAAACAAATAAAAAAAAAGAGGAACTGGTTTTAGCACTGGTTTTTACTGCCTATGCTTACATTAGGATTGTGTTAGAAATAGGAACACTAAACTTTTACAGCTGGCAATGGGTGGAGGCTGATGAACAGAAAGATTGTGTTCTGGATGTGCAGGGGAAAGGCAAGATGCAGACAATGGGACTCGGAGGGTCTACTGCTTAAATGACAACTCATTTAAGTGTGGGCCAGCAGTAACCCCCTACGGGCAGTCATCAGTCATTTCTGCACACTTGAGATTGTCACCGGCTCAGTGTGCGTCCCGCTCCCAGCCCCTTCCTGTCATATGGGGATGGTGAAAGGGGAGGAAGGGTGGTGTTATCTTGGTGAACCAAACATCTGCAGTGCCATTCTAGACCCCCATCTCCCGGAGTGCTTTTTCACTGAATTTTGTTTCTCATCTATGCAAGCAGGGAACTACCTCTCCGTAGTACGAGCCTACACTGGATGCCAACTTCAGACATGGAAGCATTTGCTTGAGCCACTGTTTCTGTGTCCCCTGCCTTTTCTGCAGGTTGCAAATGTGTTTCTCTGTCCCTGAAACTGGCTCAACTATATGTGACCCTGCAGTACTTCCTCCTTGTCTGCCCAGTTATGTTGTTCACTGCAGGTGCCCTTGTTCACACATTTAGCTGCGTCTTTTGGCCATCTTGTATAGTATTTCGAGCCAGTTCATGGTCATTTTTAGGAAAAGGTCCCAAACTAAAGCCTTGGTTTAGCCAGATGACTTACTTGGAAATTTACCTTGCAGGACGCCTGGTATTTACTAATTCTACGTAGTGCTTGCTGTTGTCTTGTCAGCGAGTACTGTGGTGTAGTGCAGTGCACTGGGTGGTCTTACAGACTGCTCCTTCCTCAGGGATGATGCACTGTGACCCAGCAGGACCCTGATCACTTTTGGTGCCTTCTGCTAATTCACATGACCCTCTTAAAAGCGGGGTAAGGCACTAAGAGTACTCTTGGCCTATGTTTGCCAACACTGTATACATGAATGGAGCCACATGGTCATTGCCTTCAGCCTTCTCTTATGGGAGACAACTGCAATAAACGAATACTTAATAAATAAAATAAATACAAAATAAAATAAATATAATATTAAAATATAATAAATAGAAAATAAAATAAAATAAAACTTTTTCTTCTGGAAAGATCCACAAACCACCTGTCTCCCCATGGCCTGATTCAGCAGAGGCTACAAGTCACTTCCCACCATTTTTTTATTAAATATAAAGTCAAAACTCAAAGAAAACAGAAGAAGCAGGATAAGCCCTGCTAGTGTTTATTGATCCCTAGGATAGCATGGAAAAATGCTGGTACAGTAAACCCAGATATCCAGGAAAGCCTCCCCCTGCCAGCTTCAGCTTCATTTGACATGAGCACGGAATGGATTATGTCAACCCAACATATGGGGGTTTTTGGTCCCAGGGTGTGCTAAGCTGTGCCCTACCCAGCACCATCACTCCAGCTGTGGGAATCTGAACACTGCAAACCCCATATTTTAAAAGTGTCACAAGCTGGCATTTTGTGAGGTGCCTCCTCCCATGACTTTGAAGAACACCTGGTTCCCAGCAAGCCTGAGCATATGACTAGGTAAATTGGTGCTTTGTTATCTTTTTGCAACCCTTGGAGTTGTGTTTGAGGTCAAACTGCTCAACCAGACACTCCCTCCCTCCCCCACCTCATTTTAGGTAGATCTTTGCTGACATGAAGAGCTGCAGAAGTTGCCTCAGGAAAAGAGCGATTCCTGAACATGAGTCCTGTGTGGCTACATGGGCTGTAAGCACTTGGTTGCAGCTCTTAATTAAAGCCTGAAGGGTGATGGGCCATGAGGGGTTTTTACTAAGCCTCTTGGGATTTATTTTTTTAAAAATAATAAAGACAATAGGAAATAATTACCAGTAGTCTGCATCAACAAAATCTGGAGCATATGATAGGGACAAGCTGCTGGGTCTCTAATTTGTCCTTGATCATAGCAGTGCTCCACGTGTCAGATAATGGAGAAGTAAACATACTAGGTATTGTCTGACCAGAAAAATGTGAAGGAATGCTTGTGGCTTATCCAAATACCATTCCTCTGCCTATTATGTGTAACTGTAAGCATATATGTGCATATATAGGGACAGGATAGTTAAAAATTTTCCAGAAGGTATGAACGCTGTGATTTACCATGGAAGTTCACCTGGACTCTGGCTGTTTCATTTGTACGGATATATTTAGGAGGAGGGAGGCTGATGTTATTTTCAGGTAACTGAACTGCTCTGCTGCTGTTGGTACCATGTAGTTTGACAAGGGATAGGGGCAGCTTTTGGTTTTGTGACCATAACTGTGCTTCGTGGAGCAGTTGGGGTGAGTTGTGGAACCAGAAAAGATTGTGACCCTTCTATGTGCTTGTTCAGCGATGAATGTTTAGCATTTATGTTGGTAAGTAAATCTCTCTTATGAAAAGCGAGCTTTAAAGGAAAAAGAAAGTCTCTCTGTTCACAGCCCCAAACCTGACAGCACTTCGGTTTTCATGATTATTTATCTGCGGGCACCATTCTCTGTAAGAGATGCCAGTTTCTGTCTCTCACACCTGGCAATGCATTGCTCTGTCAGGAGTCTGCAGGATGTGTGTGTTTTAAAAAATTAAGTGATGTGTATTGAAGTCTTAGGATAAAAGCATCACGTTCTGTTTTAGATGTGTCAACCAAGGGGAAAAACACTGAAAAGAAGGAAGGAAGAAAAAATTACATCAGAGTTGAATAATTTTTATACTCAATTGTTTCACAGTAAAATGTAGTACAGTGAGTGTGTGTAATTTACCTCTTCTTGTTGACTGCCTTTGCAGAACTGTATCTGAATCATTTCCTGTTAGTGAATAAAATCAAGAGGTTTTCAGGGTTGTTTAGTCTGGGCAACTGGGAGTTGGTGTAGCTAATGTGTTCCAGGAGGTTAACCACTGTGAACTCTCATGTCTGAGCCGTTTCCCTTTTTCGGGTGGTTTTCTACCCCTACAGTTGCCTTTCAGGTAGCAAGTTATCAGCTGTCTTGCACGTAATGTGAAAGAAATGAATCTGTGGCAATGTGAAATTTCAAAAACATGTATTGCCTGTCTCTGCTGTAGGCAGGGAGGGGGTGAAGGAGAGTGACTCTTCCACAGCAATGATTTTCACTTCCAGAATAAAGACATTCGTACTTTATGCACAATAGTTTTTGAAAACCTCATTTGTATTCACGTAAAATCATGGTAACAGGGAGGATATTCTTCTGTAATTCACATCTTTAACTCATGGGAAGGTGTGTCCTCTGAGGCGTTTTAATGAAAATTTTTATTTACAGATAGAATCCAAAAATGAATAGGAATTTTAGGTGATGCGGACAACAGGGAGTAATTAATACAGACTTCTGACCTCTGTGGTGGTATTGCTGTGGAAAACTGGGTGCAAGCACTGTGGCTTTACACTTGCAGAGCCATCTGGAATGGGTGATTACACCATTTGCAATTAGCTCCTGGTGTCAAGATCCTCAGGTCAGAGGGTTCCTTCAACATAGCGGTTTCTGTGGCATCAAGTCACTAATCACATGCAAGATGCCTGCAGGCGATTGCTGCTGGCACTGCTTTCTTCAGCATTTAACCTGGGCGGTTTGGAACACCAGTGCTTCTTGTACTTTTTTTATTAGCTACATTTGTGAGCTTTTCATTGATTTCTTATCCCCCCTTCTTTTTTTTCCTTTTTTTTTTTTTTTAAATTTTAATAGCAACTGATGTATTTGTAATTAATTATTTAGTGGGCATAGTATGACATAAAAGGGAATATTTTACAAACGATTATATTTTTCTCCTTTGTGTGGCTTTTCGCTCTGCTCTCTTGTGATCTCCCCACAGCTGATCTCATGGATGATGAAAGTAACTGCTAATGGGCTTCCACTTGTCCGCAGTTATAGGTGCGTTACATTTCAGTTCCTGTATGGAGAATAAATTCTCAGGTTCCTTAATGGATATTCGGAGAGTATTTTCCATGTGTAACAGAAACATGCTAATGGATAGCAAAAGCCAGTTCCATTATTGGGTTTCAAATTAATTTGTATAAAAGCTCTGGGTTTAATTCAGTTCAGAATTTGCTCTTAATTCAGTAATAGAGGAAGAATGGTGAATATGGTGAATACTAGAAAGCTGATGGCCATTGTATTAATGTTTAGAAAAGAAATGCATTCTTGTTTGTCATACAGTTCAGATTAAGAGGATGGCTGCAAACCATGGAACTCCATTGTAAATGGTACTGTACAAACTGTTTCTGTACAACTTTCTGTTCAACTTAAAACAGTAATCAATCCTTTTGAAGCATTTAAAAAATGCTTTGTAAAAAAATCTCAGTATTTTGTGGTAGGGAGTTTCAATTAAGTTCATAGTGGACCCCAGATCCGTAGAATTAAGTGAAGGTGAAAGTCTCTTAACACTTTTTTTTTCATTTGTATGTTTAACTAATGCTATACCAGGTCTTAATAACCTGGGGGTCCAAAAGAAGCACTAACTGAATAATTTTATTCCTAAATACACATACCTTTACAACAGCAGTTTTTAAAACAAGAGTTTCACTCATTATATATGCAGGAATAAGATAATAGTGCTTCAGTTATCTTAACAAATGTTAAACAAAATATGCTCTTACTGATCTGTCTGTGGTGTTTACAGACAACTGTCAGTTAGCTTTCATACTAAATTTCATCCTATAAAGCCAGGGACGTCATTGGACTTGAATAATATATTGGGTTTTATTAACAGTTCTTTTATAAAGTTATGAAATATTACTTTCATGTTTCAAAATATGGGAAGCTGTGTGGCAAATGGCTGTCTCTCGTTATTGCTTAGGGTGAATGATCTCAGTGAGTGGGTAGGATGTGAGGTGGGATTGTGCTGTGCATCACATGGGACTGTGGCCATACGTATTTCTGGGGCCCCAGCCATCTCTGTTTGCTTCTCCCCACTTTAGGATGTGAATTGAATGTGGATGTCTGCAGGTTCAAATGGAAACAGAATTTAATGCAGGAATGGAGCAGGTTGTCCAAGGGGAAGGGAGGAGTGAGAAGAGACCTGAGGAAGCAGGAACCCCAAAGCTGCCTGGTGCAACTGCCTTCTGTTGTTTCCCTCCTCCAGCTTCTGGTTAATCTGGGAAAAAGAGAAGATCAATAGCCAAGTCCCCTGTTAGGAGGCTATTTGCAAAAACATATTACTAGTAGCAATGACCAGCTGTAGTGCAGTACTGAGGCTGAGCCATTTTCCAGCTCTGCCAGGTCACTCATGTGACTTCCCCTTACCTCAGTTTCTCTGGCTATGAAGTTAACGTTACTTTACTTTCTTACCAAGAGGAGATTCTCTGAAGATTCCTTCATGTTTGCAGCTTTAAGTACAACACTTTCCTATGGTCTTGCTGCTTGTGGATTGGTCTTTTGAGAAGTGAAGTAGAGGGAAAAACTGTAAAGAACAAAGGTGCACTTCTGGTTGTATATGAGCTTTTTTTGCAATAGTATTTGGGGTTTTGCTTTTTGTTTGTTTGCTTTGGTTATGTTTGTTTTCTTAGGTTTTTTAGTGGTGTGGTTTTTTCTCTAGGTAAATTTTTCTTTCAGAAATTGGCTTAAAAAGCAGGGAAACAGCAGAGATGGGGAGGATGTTTTGTCCTTTTATTTATGCGGCCACTGCTTTCCAGAAATCTGTCATAGGATGTTTTAGGAAGCAATGAGGACTTCAGATCTTCTCTCTTTTGCCATGTTTATTTTCTACAGGCTGGGCTGGATTCCCTGGGAATAGTTATGAATTCAGGTGTGAAGTTAGATATCTTGTTGAAAATATGCAGATGGGTGTTCATACAGTCTCGAGGGAGAAGGCCTGCCTGTTCCGTTTGTAGTGCACAGTGCACTTCAGCAGCCAGAGTTGTGCAGCAAATTGATGACACTTTGGGTAAGGCTAATGGAATTGCTCTTGTATGAATGCAACACATGCTGCAGTGAGCCTGGGGTTAAGGAATAAGGTGTTCTACAAGGGCACATCAACAGGCTTACATCGGTAGATAGAAAACACGATTTTTCAAATGCTAATTCTTATGTTTGCAAGATGAAATTTTATTCTTCCAGCCATGACATACTGTTAAGTTCCTACAGTCTTAAAAAGGATGAGGGAAGTGGAAGTGTACTGAATACTGCCAAGTCCTACACTTGTTTTTCCGACTTGTTCTCCAACCCTCTTCATTTTCTCTGATACTTTAACACATTTCTTAATTTCTGGTACCCGTGAATCTGGGAACTGGTGGAAATCAAATTAGAGCTTTAAAGGTGAACAGTGTTTTTTTTACTGTCTACTGTAAATGCTCAGCAAGTTAGTGATGGGAACAGTACTCTTTGGGGACTTGTTGGTATGCTGCAGTTATCCTATTTGAGCTAAATCCTTTTATCACCTGTGAAAAACACATAATGTTGCTAACATTCAAGGAGCCCAGTGTGTGTAAGTAGCTGGTGTGTTTAAATTACAGGGGAATTCAGTACTCAGCATGCTAACAGGCTGTGGTCAGAAACAACAGGTTTCTGTGTGCCACTGCAAAAGGGTGCCCTGTTGGGTACTGGGGTGCCACAGCATTTAGTGGTGCGATCTAACTGAAGTGCACCTCTGCTTGGCTCTATCATTTCCACAACTTCCCATGGTTGGAGTAGGCATGCCATGATGAGAGACACACAGGAAAAGCTCTTTGGGTCCCTGGGACCTGCCTCTTAGTTTCTTGGCACCACATTTCCACATGCACCACATGGCCAAGAAGGCCAACAGCATCCTGGTTTGTATCAGATACAGTGCTGCTCACAGGATGAGGGAAGTGATTATTTCCCTGTACTCTTCACTGGTGAGGCCACACCTCAAATACTGGGTTCAGTTTAGGGCCCTTCACTATGCAAAAGACACTGAGGTGCTGGAGCATGTCCAGAGAAGGGCAACAGAGCCAGTGGAGCACAAGTCTTGTGAGGAGCAGCTGAGAGAGCTGGGGTTGTTTAGCCTGGAGAAAAGGAGGCTGAGAGGAGACTCATCACTTTCTGCAACTACCTGAAAGGAGGTTGTAGTGAGGTGGGGGTTAATCTCTTCTCCCATGTAACAAGTGACAGGATGAGAAGGAACAGCCTCAAGTTGCGCCAGGAGAGGTTTATATTAGATATTAGGAAAAACTGCTTTACTGAAAGGGTTGCCAGGCATTAGAACAGTCTTCCCAGGGAAGTGGTGGAGTCACCCTTCCTGGAAGCATTAAAAAAAATATGTGGATGTGGCACTTGAGGACATGGTTTAATGGTGAACGTAGTGGTGCTAGGTTGTCAGTTGGACTTGACGACTTTAAAGGTCTTTTCCAATCTTAAGGATTCTGTGGCCCCTCCTGCCTGGGCAGTGACAACAGCACTTGAGCCATGGACTAGAAACCACTACTTTTGATTACTTTGCAGTGTTAAAAACATGGTTTCTCTTTGCTGCCCTGCTAGATCTGGAAGGATCATGGTATGTTTTTGTTTTGTGTCATGGCCTTTGTTAATCCTGAGGTGCCGTTTCAACAAAAAAAAGCATATATAAGATGTCAGTAGTTTCAAAAGTTTTAAACATGGAGGAGGCATATCAGCAAAGACAACATAGAATGACAGAATGGTTTGGGTTGGAAGGGGCCCTAAGGATCATCTAGTTCCAACCCCCCTGTCATGGGCAGGGACACCTTCCATTAGACCAGGTTGCTCAAAGCCTCATTCAGCCTGGCCTTGAACACTTCTGTGTGATCACTCATTTTTCTGATCAAGGTTAATGAAGCCATGGTTTTAATTCCAGGTCAAAGGTGCAAGAGGGTTTTTTTCATGTTGTCATTGGGGATTTGTAACCACTGTGCTACCATATGTGAAAGTAACTCTCATCTGTTGGCAGGTTGTATTTTATTTTGTTGACCATCTGTGCTGCTCCTGGGGACCTCTAGCTTTCAAGTGTATGTTGAGGTACCCTCCTATTCAAACTGTATTTTTGAAGCTTGAAGCAGTGAGATATTAAATCCTTATTGAAAGGTACATTCAAACCAATTCAGCAATTACAGACTGGGAATGGAATGGCTAAGTGATGGCTCTGCTAGGAGGAGCAAACATGGATGAAGTGTCATCTTGGTCCTCGGAACTTGCATTGCTGACTTATAGAACAGGCTGGCGAGGCTTTTGTGCAGTGCAGACTGGATTAAGCTGTAGAAATCTACTCAAAGATTACTCATTACCTTGTAATGTCACATGATGGTGGAAAATGCTTTAAGAGTTAGATGGAATTGTTCTGTGGTCTTGCAGGCTGCAAGAACTATGGAAGAATGAAGTAAAGCAAATGAAATTTGATATAATTTTTGTGTTTAATGTTTAATGTAGAAGGCATTTTTAGTATAAGGTGAAGTATTGCAGCAGTCATCTTTTCAGATGGGGCATTCCTATAGAGAGGATGATGTTAATGCCAACAACATGTACACCCACAAACACATCTATTGTGATCCCTGTTAAATAAGCCTGAGGAATAGTGGAAATACTTCTATTCAGAAATGGATGCACTTTTCCTCATCTGTTTTGTTTTCTCTGGAAGCCACAGTTTGGCTGTGTAGCATAATGTGGTTATCAGTATCGCTGTGCTGCCAGTACTAGAAATTAGCCCTGACTGCTTTAAATAGGACTTAATTCAAGTTTGAGACAAGCTGTTTGTGTTTGCTTATGGTGAGAATGTTAAGGATGTTGCATGGTTTTGTTTTTAAATAAGTCAAAGCAAATAAAGGGAAAAAAAAAAGTAAACTGTTTATATCTTTGTGTTCACAATTGCTTTTACAAAGACTGCAACGATTTTAGAATAAAGCCAAATAGAAAGCAAATGTACATTCAACTTCAGCTAAACTTATCTTTTCCAACTACAGTAGGTACAGGAGGGGTACTTATCATGAAATTTATGCTACATTCAAAGCTTAATGAAATGCTTTTTCTTCAAAGAGGATTAAAAAATAATAAAAATAGCAGGAACAGATTCTAAGCGCACCTCATCTGTCCAACATCTCTTGGAGGCAGACTGTTAGAAGTAACAAGAATAGTTCTTACAAACAGTCTGGTCTCCTTCAGGCTGTTTAAAATGCTTCAGCTTTTCCTGTACAGACTTTATGTTTCAATATCCCTTACGCGATAGGATGTGTTTCTTCCCTTTACTGCCCGTGACTTGTGTGCCTGGGGCTTCTCTCCCCAGCACACACTGTGCCAGCACTTTCACACCATTCTGGTAGGGATTTCCACTGACAACCTCCCAGCTATGTCATGCCGGAGCTGCCTTGACCAGACAGTTTATTTACTGGAAAGACATGGGGAACAGCTTGGCGTCCACAGTTGTGTCTACACCACTGGGTGTGAGCAGCTGTGAAAAAGGACCCAGTGCCAACTCATCCATGTTGCTGCTCTATGGGAAGACACTGGTGGGAACATTGTGGGTGGTGTGGGCATAGTGTAGGCTTCCTTGCCTGCTCTGGCTGTTTCCTTGTGTTTCGTCTATTTTGAATGGATACCACAAGACCAAGTTTTAGTAGACAGAACAGCACAGGATCCTCCCCAGAGAGTTCTTTGTCTTTCTTAAACCAAAGACGATGGGATTTGTGATTATCTGGAGCACAAGCTAAATAGTGCTCAAACTGACAGTGCAGAGAAACATAAACCTGCAGTTCAGGTAAGTTGAGATGTTACCATTGAGACTAATGAAACTGCACAGGTCAGAGCTACATTAGACAAAACTGTCGTGAGATACTCACCAAATCCACTGACATGGAAATGTGTGTTAAGAGAGATGTGCCTCGGAGGCTTGCCTGCCGCAGAGGTGAGACATGCAGTAAGCACTTTTGAGAAACAAAATATCCAGCTCAGTTGCTGCTGTCCTAACTTTCTTACCGCTATGGTAATAGACCGTGTTGACACCTCAGCGTGGATGTGAACAGCAGCACTGCTAGTGAACATGAGGGGAAGTAAAACTAGATCCCATCACATGATGCAAAAGCACAACAGAAATTGTGTTTTAAACTGCTGCTGTCCTGGAAATAACTATGTAAAGCTATTGCTATGACAGTGTGTTATGTTATTTAGTCGGTGAAAGTTCATGATACAGTATAATTTGTAAATGTTAGGTTGAGTCCCTGCTTAAATAGCAAGAGGCTTGGAAATGCTTCCGTACATAAAATCTGTTCCTACTGACCTGTATGACAGGTGTAGAGAGCTGAAATCTCACTGCAGTGAAACTCTGCAGAGCATCGTCCCCTACGGGTGTGTTTTGAAGGTCAGTAAACATGTCTTTCCATAAGCTCTGTTGGCTTAAGCCAATCTGAATTGATAGTACACTTTTAAGATTTCTTCAGATTTAGAGAAGTGTTTTCTTGCAAAAAGGAACATGGGCTGTGATCTTGTGGTGTGCTAGTGGCAATAAAGACAAATCTTTCAGTGTTGGGGACTGACTGTGCTGCGACTGCACCTCTGTAACAGGCACTGCTGGTCCTCAGCTTTAATGTATGCCACCTGTGAGGAGGAAAAGAAAAGAACACGCAACTGTGATGTCTTCAAACAGAGAGCTATTAAAGAAACACTGTTATGATAACAAGCCCAACATTATGTAGTAAAACAGCTGTCACACTTCTCTTTTGCCCATTATACTTGTTTCTCAAGTTCTTCTGTCTGTTCCTATGTCACACTGCATGAGAGGTTTCACAGCATCAGCTTTAGACTCACGAGGTTAGAGCTCATCTTATCTTCTTTGCTATGTAACATACGGCATTTCTGTGGGGATCAACTTTTTTTGTTTTATCTGTTGGCACTTTAGAACAATCTCACAGGAATATTTGTGAGATAAATGTTCCTCCTGCACGTAAGGATAAATGTAGGTGTGTTACGGAAATAACTAATAGTGAATACTGTAACACAGCAGGGAAGGAGTGAGGACAGATTTTTTTTTTCCCTCAGGGAATCAAAAATAAACTTGATTTGTCTTCCTTAAATCCTTACACTCAGTTGACAAAAAATATAGGAAGTGATGTTTATTTTTATAATAGAAATATCTTAAAAAACAGTTTACATCGACTAAAGAAATTTGGCAGTGGAGGGATTTATTTATGTATGTATGTATGTATCTGGGTTTATGGGAGGGTTGATGCTTCACTGTACTCTTATTGATAGTAACAATCTGTTTTATTTTCATAGATGAATCCAAAGTCTGTACTTGGCATTCTGTGTGTTCTGCAAAGGATATTTCTCTCTCAATTTAGGTCAGAGATTTTCAAAGGGACATACTACAGCTAGGCATTTAACTTTCACTCACGTCAATAGAATTTGACCAGTTTCTTCTGTGTTGCTTTTTGACGTTTTCCTTTCACAGTTTTTGTTTCAATTGCACCTGCCTAGTAAAAAGATGTAGGCAAAGGAGGCACTATGCTTTTTTTCAAGGCAGTGTGGGGGGACGGTTGGGGTTGGGTTTGGTTATTTGCCACATATCTGGATGCCCAGCAAGTAGCATGAGCATTCCCAGCTCGGACTGGATGGCTGGAAATCTGACAGCCCAGAGCGAACAGCCCCTGGGCAATGGCTGCTAGTCTGATAGGCTCCAGACACATCATGCTCCCTGCATCTGCAGGATGAATTACCCTTGACCCACATGATAAATCTAACATGAGCAGTGCATGGCAAAGCTGTTGTGCATGTGTGGATCAGGTACACAGAATTCCAAATACATCGCTATGGTTTTGAATTTATGGTAGGACACAGATCAGCCAACATCTGAATGTTCCTCTCTCTCTAGGATAGATTTTCTTGTACACATGTAAGTATTCGTATCTAAAATAGTCATAAAAACCTACATTGCAGTTAAGCTTTCTTAACTACCCTTTTCCTTGAAGTGTGCTAGTTGCAGAGCTACCAAATTACTCACTGTTATTATCTTTTTTGGGGGGGGGGGGTTGGCTATTTTAGTTTAAAAAATAATGTCTCTAGTTGCCCAGATTTTGCTTAGCCATTGTGCCTGTTAGCAGTCTGCTGTGGTGATCAGCGTTATGCCTGGCCTGAGGGAGTGTTTGTTTGGATGTACAACTTTGTCGGTTGTGGAACACATTCTGGGCGAGATGCAAGCTCCTAGCCCCAAGGCCATGGCAGATGTCTCAATTGCTTTGGACTGAAATTGGTTCATTATTGCCAGTGTCCTATTTAGACTAGTTAGAAATGAGCAGCAAAAGAGTGAATTACTTGAACTCCATCACAGTGAGGGTAAGTGAATTTTTACAAACATTGGTGTTAGTAATGTGTTGTTTAATAATTAATAATTTTGGTGCAGAAATACTTTTCATGCATGCTTCCTTTATGTGACAAAGCTCTTTGTGAGTTGCCTAATTGATGTGTCATTGTTACTGGCATGCTGAGCATATGGGAAAACACAGACTATTTTCAGTGAGAATAAAAACTTCTCATCTAACCAGATACTGTACATGTGTATTTATGGTACAGGTTTTCAGTAGTTATTCTATAACAGGCATGTAATAGTCTCTCAGGCCAAATTAGTAATTTAGTTCACTTCAAATATATCTGTGATGTCTTCAAAAATAATACAGTGACAAGCCAAGAAGTTGACAGGAGCTGCTGTTTGCCCTTAAACACATTTAAGAAAAAGGAGAATTGACTCATTTGAAGGCATGGTATATACAGATTTGTATAGGCATATACAGATACTTCCCCCAGGTAACATTGGGTCTTGCTGTGAGCGCAAGGAGCACAGTGCAGAGGAGCTGCACGGTTGCACCTTGCTACCAGTGGCCAAGCGCCCCCAAGCTGCAGACCAGTCTTGCTGCGTGGTTGTTCTCTGGCAGTTTGTGACATACTGGGCGCTCCTTGTGCACTGCAGAGGATTTGGGAGGAAATTCCTGTTCCTGCCAACTGAACTAACTGAGTGTCTGGCAGCCTTTAGTCACTCTGCTCTTCCATACAAGGGACTGGGACTTCATCTCTTGACTGGCTCTTCACCTGAGGCTGGACCTCCTGTCATCCCCATGTCCTTCCCAGTATTGCTGCAGGGTCCATCTCAGGAAGGACAACACTTGCTTCAACTTATATCCACAAAATAGTAATGCCCACTCTGTAGTCAGCCATTAGGCACTGGCTGCCCTGCCTGCTGCCCTACCTGAAGCCCTGGGGATGCTTAGGCAGCTTTCCTGGGGTGGTCAAACTTCAAAAAAACATTGTTGTTAACTCATTGGAGGATGCTGCTGGATTCCTTTTCCTGTGGGGGAGATAGAAAGAATACGAAAATAGCCCTGTCACATCATCTTGCTGTATTCCTGCTTCAAACTGAACACAAAATAAATGGTTAACAATGAAAAAGGCTCTGGTTGTATATGGAAATGCAGCTAACAAACAAAGCTGCAAACTGCATTTGCTTGCATTATTGTTTAATATACAAAGGCTCAATTTTCTGTGTCCTTAGCCTGAAACCCAGTAATAGGCTAAATCTGATTTGAACTGAACATGTTGTCTCCAGTTTATTTGTCCATTAAAGTTTACTGATAAATTGATCTTTCTGTAATGGTTTTAATGTAAGAAGTACCCTATAAATCACTATTTTAATGGAAACAAATACAATATTGATGCTAACTGCTTACTAGCAAAACAATGGAACACAATTATCACGATTTATTAATAAACCAAAGTAAACCAGGATCTTGTGTACTGTCCAAGAAATTTCCTTTTGTTTGTTTAATCAGATGTAGTAAATATAATTTCATCATTGTTTTATAATAAGGTTTTGTATTTCTGAAATAGCTTTCCCCTTTGATATATTAATCAAACTAGCCAATATACAGATTGACTTTTATGCTGCACTTTTCATTTTGCTTTTTGTGCCCAAGAACAGAAAATAACATCACTTTCTTAAGATACATTTGTGTCAGAAGTAGCAAGGTGGCTGTACTGGGCAGGTGAGAGATCCTCTCTGCCCATCCTCTTGGCAGGTCCCCCCTCAGTGCTGCCTTGGAGGTAAGGATGGCTCCCCAGGCAGAGAGAGCCCAGGGACATAAAAAGGAGCAGGCCTGTATGAGTGATTGAGACTCCTTCCTGCCCTGGAGGTTTTGAGTGTTACTTTCCTTAACTATGTTTCTTACATACATTTAAATGTCACATATATAATGTGTGGAATAGCTCAACCCTTATTATAAAGGACCACATTTGGGTGGTCCTTTAAAATGGGTTTTGTTTCATGTCAATGCTTGATCTTCACATTCCAGCTCCACTACTAAGTTTTACAAATGCTTTATAGTTACTGCCTTGTTCTCTGAAAGTATCAGGAATTTTCTCATCATTCTTCATGTTACCCAAAGTGCACTAAAAAGGCTTGTCCTCCCTCAGAAACAGGCACGAGTGTGAAAATCACATCCACCTGCCTATGCCTGAGCACTTTGATGATAATTTTAAGTTGCTGTTTTCTGAAATATCCCCTTTATATTCTTGGTAAAAAAAAAAAAAAAAAAAGCCTATAATAGCTTTTTAAGGAAGCCTGCATAACCAAAGGAAAAGATGTTTAATAATTTCTGTTTTAACAAAATAACAGTTGAATAAAGCTATTTTCAACCTTTGTGGCAGTTACTCAGAGTTTCTGTTTTGTTAAATGCAGTTCAGAATTCCTATTTGTCTTGTCTTCATGGTTACCAGTGTTGTACTTTGACCAGCCTAGACTGGTGTGCTGTGAAGCACACAAATGATTAAAAAATGGGGTTTATACCCACAGCCACACATAAACATGCACAGAAATCAGGCAAAAATTTCAGATCATGTTTCTTCTGCATGAAACTACATAGCATCCCCATTAACTGAAATTGCTGTTTACCTCTTCTGACATTTCATTTCTTTAAACACCTTTTCTGAGCTTGTGTAGCTGTCAGCCTCACTAGAACTGGAGGATACCCGCCCTTGCTGTGTCATCCCCAGTAGCTGAAGGGGCTGCAGGTTTAGGTGTCTAGGCTGCTAAGAGAAACCAAAGAAAGCATATACTGACCAGTAGATTTATAAGAGATGTACAATGTCTGTAACAGGAGTGTAAATGTACTCTTGTCACTCTAAAATCCTTACAAATATTTCGTAAAGATCATTTATGGAAGATTTCACTTTCTTTCAAATCACTGCAGAAGAAAGGTCCTTTGTAACATTTACCAGATATTCACAGATATTTTTTTAAGAGTAAAAAAACCCTCAAAACTAAATGTAGGATCAGGATAGCAAAACTTACTATTTTTATTAAAAAGCTTACTTTTGCCAAAAAAACCCCCATCAAAAGATCCAAAACAATTTGCCAAATTCGGCACAAACTCTTCTTCCTGAAAATTCCATCTAGCAGTATTCTCTAACAGCTTAAAAGGCCATTTCAGCTCTGTTGCTCCTTATTTTAGATGAATAAAGACTTTCCCAAAGTGAGAAGTGTTTTTTCTTTGTCGAGTTGCTGTGTCATTCCATGGTCCTGTGCAGGGCTAAAGGTTGAACTCAATGATCCTTGTGGGTCCCTTCCAACTCAGCATATGCTGTAATTCTGCAATTTGAAGCACAAATTTACCCTACTTTTTGCATCCTCAAGAATTCCATCTAGAGTGCTGCCAGCTTTACTGCTCATACTCTTTTGTTCAGTATCTCAGGGTGCTGGAGTGCCAGCACTGGTCACTGCTGCTGTTGGTTTGAAGGTGTGCTCTTCTGAAAGTGTAATTAGTCACCACCAACATAACCAAACCACGTTCGTGCATCAGGGTAGCGCACCACAGGTGAGCCCTTGCTGGTTTTCACAGCCTCCCTAAAGCCCATCCCACTGCAAAGTCGTGCAGTAGAATTTGTTTAAACGTCTCACTGAGGCGGCCTCTGTCTTCTACATGTTGTACGCAGATTTCTTTGTTGTCAAGTTTCAGTGTGATGCAGACATTTTGTTGTTGTTTTTAAACAATATAATTTAATTGTAGTTACTGACAGGGAGAGGAAATCTGGACCTTTTATTTTTTTTTGGTGTTTTGTGGCTTAACCCCAACTGTCAGCTCAGCCCCCACCCCTGCAGTGGGATGGGGGAAAGATTCAGAAGGGTAAAAGTGAGAAAACTCGTGAGTTGAGATAAAGGCAGTTTAATAGGCAAAGCAAAAGCTCTCATGCCAGCAAAGCAGAACAAGGAATTCAGTCATGGCTTCCCTTGCAGGGAGGAAGTTCAGCCATCTCCAGGAAAGTTGGGCTCCATCACGTGTTAAGGTGACTTGGGAAGACAAATGCCATCACCCTGAATGCCCCCCTACCCCGCTCCTCTTTCTTTCCAAGCTTTATATGCTGAGCATGAGGCCATATGGTGTGGAATATCCCTCTGGTCAGTTGGGGTCAGCTGTCCTGGCTGTGTCCCTTCCCAACTCCTTGTGCACCTCCAACCCCTTTGCTGGTGGGGTGAGTTGAGAGGCAAAACAGGACTTGACTCTGCATAAGCATTGCTCAGAAATAGCTAAAACATCCCTGAGTTATCAACACTGTTCCCAGCACAAATCCAAAGCATAATCCCATGCCAGCTACTATGAAGAAAATTAACCCTGTCCCAGCCAAAAACCAGCACAGGGTGATTGTGGCTTTTAATGTTGTGAGGCAAAACAAATGTTTTGTTTTCTTAAGGCACTCTGAAAGTTAGTTTGAAGATTTGGGTACTGGAAAAGGGCATCTCCTTGCTTTTTTTACCTCCATTTTCAGAGTGAAGTTCTTTAGGTTTTTATTAGTGTAGGACTTTTCATTTCCAAACTCAGCAACTCTTTAACAGTACTTGGTTACCCTATGAGATCTACATTTCTGATTTACAGCTGTTTTTTCAGTGACATTAATACATCAACTGGTTGTAGCAAAGCTATCTGGCAAGGGTGAGACACTATCTTTGTACCTGCTGCTCTTATATAGCAACCTGTTTATGATGTCTGTTGTAAGTCCCTGAAAACTAAAAGCTTTTGAGAAATGTTGAGAAATCTGTTGCTTTCCTTTGTGCCCTGCACACAAATCACCCACCATAAGATAAAACTGCAGTCTAAGGAATCATAATTTAATCTTCTCTTGAGCTAGCAATCTGCTTCAGCAAGTCCTCAGTATGTCTCTTGCAGGAGCCTCCTGACCTTCTCTGAATGACATATTAAAAAACAATAGAGCCAGCGATGATGCCTTTGGAGTTGCTGCAACTTTGAGGTCAATTAATTGTCACTTAGGATGATGTATCTGAATTCACCATTAGTTTCTCAGCCTGCAAGGGACTCAGGGCAGGCATGCTTGCCTTGTACATGGCTTAAAGGCCATGGCGTCCTTGATGCTAAAGCAAAGATGAAGGGCAGTGTTATATCATCAGCTTTATAAGCAGAGTTTCCCATTGATTTCAAGGAACTTTATGCTTCTCTCCTGATGGCAAAAGACCTGTGTGAGAACCTGGACATGGAACTGCATGGGCAAGCAGAAGTCTGGTGTCCTGACCAGCTAACCAGGCCATGGGCTGCCAGCCATTTATTCAGGATCCCACTGAAGACTGGGAATTTGCCCACTGTTTTCCTTAGCAAGTGTTTAGAAACTCAGAAAGCAAATATCCAGCCTAATCTGAACAAATAAGGTTGTTCTCGGGGATTTCATGATACCAATGAATGCCTAAAGAAGGTTGGAAAGGTTTTTTTGTGGTCACAGGTTCATATATAAATAAGCTGGGGGTTTGGTTATTTTTTCCCCATAAGAAAAGCACGGCTTATGAGGTCCGTAGAGCAAATGGGTGAACCTGCACTGTTTCATAGCTTATCTCCCTAGACTGCTTCGGGGTTCTGTCTCTAGACAGATAGTGGCTACTCCATATGTACTGTTCTCCTTCCAAACTGCCTGAGTGACCCAGCTGGCTTCCTCTGAGACTAAAGATAAACATGGCCTGGGTACAGTCAGCCCCCAAGGCTGTTGCCTGCTGGCAGCTGTACACATAGGGGCTGGTTTCCTCCTGGCTGTGCTGTGCCATTACCTTTCCTGCAGCTTTCCAAGCCTGCCCTAAGCCCAGGTCCAGGCTGAGCCTTACTGACTTTCCTGATAGATGCAGCAGCGGAAAAGTAGACATTACTGTGCTTTTGGAACCTCCTACGCAGGAATTAGATTTGGGAGGATGGGATGCAGCATCCAGGCAGCTGTGTCCTGCAAAGGTTTATCCATCTGACTGCTTGTTATGTAGAAGGAGCCCCAAAGAAGTTTTAGTTTTGCTCACCTGTTAAATTTCTGGGCAGTGCTGGGACAGTGATGTCAGAGTAAAAGCTCTGGCATAGTTTCAGTGAGTCCTTTGAGCTTTTCTTCAGAGAGTATATTTAATCATATCAGCTTTTAAACTGCTGTATTTTTTGTACTTTTAATATCTTAATATCACAGACTGTATATATATTGCAGAAAAAAGCCTAAGTTTTATGGGGTACAGAAAAATGGAGAAGGATCTAGGAGCCATCTGCTTGTTGGAAGTCAATCAGTTATTTTTAAGATTGTTTTGGAGTAGATGTTGAATATGTAATATGCAATCCAGAAGAGGGTTGCAATGGTGATTCACTGAAATATGACTTTCAGTAGACACTGCAGAGGAATTCACAGCTCATTTTCTGGGGAGCTCTGGGGTGGTGTGTACTGCAGCCTATTGCAGCTCCATGAGGCTGCTGGGGACCAGCAGCAGCAGATCAGCCTTCTCTTGGGGTTTCCTGTCCTTGCTGCCTCTGCAGAGGCCAGCAGCTAAGCCAGTTCTCCCTGCCACAAAAATATTTTCAGGCTTTGCTTTAGAATTACCACTAAGAGTTTGTTGTCACACACTTATCTCCTCTGTTGCTAAATCCTTCAGAGGTGAGTTAGACTGGGGAGAGCCAGAAAAGAAAACTTCTGCTTCGCTAACTAGTGAATAAATGGCTCATGGTGGAGCTCTGCCAGATAAGTGTATTTTTTCCTGCCCCCAGAAGTGTTGGGGCTGCTCAGTTACACTCCTTGTCAGGAAGGGAAAATCAGCTTAAAGGCAACAGCCACTGGTCCCTTGTCACCACAGGGAGGGCTGTGACACCAGGGATGCCACCTATCAAGCAGGAAGTCATGCTTGTATTCTGCAGCCAACACCAGATAACTGTGCCTGCGAGACTAGTTCGGGTCACCCAATGGAACAGGCAATGGATGATGATACTGTCAATATTGATGCAAAACGAAATTTCAAGACATTTGGCAAGAGCTAAATGCCAGTCCTGAAGAGTGTATCAAAATGAAAGATGATAAACCCTTGGGGTTTTTTTTAGTAAAATGTGGTGAAACAGAGCACTTGGAGTTCTCTAAAATATTTTGCAATGTAACACATCAAATGTTTACCAGATTATTTTCTAAATTCAAGTGGAAGTTGTGAATCCTTCTAATGATTCTGAAACTGCATGTTTGACAAATAAACCCTTTATCCAAACACTTGACTATCTTGTTAACACTATAGCGTGCTTGCACTGCTAACAAAGTCATCCCATTCACTAATTTTGATGCTTGCACTTTGCCATTTCTAAAGTGGCAGCTCACCTTCAGAGGGGAGCAGAAGTGAAGATAGTTTAAGATAAATCTGCAGCACGGGCAGAGCTGCACAAAACTATATCCAGGCTAGAGCTGTGCAAAAATGTATTGTCCTACTGACTTGTTATTCTCCAGAAGTACAGTCTTAGGCATCTGAATCTGTTTGCTGAATTATTTTGGCTAAATATAAACAAAAAGTAATAATTTTGCATTGGTTGAAACATTTCCTTTTGGCATTTTCAAAACAAAACCAAGTTAACTTCTTATTTGAAAATGTCATTTCAAACTTCCACTTGAATCAATAAGAGTTTAAACTGAAGCAAAGCTTTTCTTCAAACCTCCAGATAAATTACTGTATCTGAAAGGCACCCATCCTTGATCTCTAGCTGGAAAACCTGAAGTGTTCACCATCCTTAAGGGTGGGTGGCTTTTTACTGTTACTATTGCCACTGTGGAATGTCTGATGGCAGCACATCCCTCCCTGGCGAGATGGTGCTGCTGTTGCAACAACTGCTCCTTGTCAGAGTGGACACAAGAGGCAGGTATTGTTTGCAGGTTGTAGGGAGGATTCAAAGAAAACCTAAACCATTTGAGTTGGACCAGAGCTCAAGTTTTCAGCTTGCATGTTAACACAAAGGGAGCTTCCAGTTTCTCTGGGAAACAGAGGTGTTGAGAGTGCCCGGAAAACTAGGACAGGTGGAGTGTGACCCAGGTTCTCAAGAAGAAGTGGTTTGAAGCAGTTCTACCACAAAAGGTGCCCTCAGGAGAAGCACTGACTGAGAAGTGCCCTTCTCTCCCTGGAGCCAGGTTGGGCAGCTGGGAGTTGCATCTGTTGGTGTCATCCAGCATTTTGCAGCCTTTTTCCTAGTATCCTATTGTAGCTCTGCTGCAGCAGCAGCATTCAAAGTGAGAAACAAACCTGCCAACCTCCCAAGCCCTGTCCTGGGTACTTCTGCCTTTCCCAGGGAGCGAAATCTCTCTCTCTGGATCTGATCATGTCCATTAATCATATGTTTAGAAGCCCATCATCTTCCCTGATGTCATTCTTTCTATGGATACCTCTCCATGTTTTTCCACTATGGGTTTCAGCCAGGCCACAGCACAGCAGAGCTGAAAAATGTAGCTGTTCTCACTCAAAAGTTTCCATTTTTGAGTAATAGGAGAATTTAAAATTCAGATGCAAGCAGACATGATATGGGTAAGCTTTTTTCATGCCACACCACACTGAAATTTTTGTGGTGTTCTCCCAAACAATTTAGGGAAACAGATGGGACCTGAGTGTAGGAGTCTCTACAGCCACTGATGCCAGCCACTCACCAGTCTCCCTTTGCCCTCAGCCTGCAAAGCAGGTACAAGTTCTCTTGCAACTACCCCTGCAGACCTTTGCATTGGAAGTAAGAGAATTTTCTAGGGAGCTTAACAAATTTTCCCCTGGTCTCTGTCTTAGGAATACTGGGAATACCATGGTAACACCTTTCCCTTGAAAGAAGGAAGTAATGTTTTGATGGGGACAGCTATAGAAGATGGAAAGAAAACTGCAATGAACTTACTAAATTATAGATAATGCATGATGTTGTTATCTCTCCTCCACATATTTTGTCCTTTTATAGATTTTTATAAAAGGAATGAAAAAAATACATGGGACAAATAAAACAGGAAAAATAATAATAAAAATACCAGTTGATAATTTGCCATCTACAAAAGGACAAGATTTAAGGATTCTGCAAAAGACACTGAGGTTGATACAAAGAAATTAAGAACAAGCCAACCTTACTGTAATCCCTAGCTATTGTAAATCTCTTACACTTTGAGAAAATAGATGACAAAGTCTCTTCACAGATAAGAAAAGCTTATTTGAAAACAAAAAATACAGACAAATCCTGGACATTGAAGGTTTTTAATTATTCTGGTACCAATTGAAAAAATAACAGAGGAAAAAAAATGAAAGGAGGGTTGTTTTTTCTTTTTAGAAATAATGAAGAACTGCTTTTCTGCATAATTTAATAAAAATCTTGCAGAGGCTAGTGGAGACATCATTGAGGAAAGTAATAAAGCTGCAGTTATTATTGGTTCCTCAAGGCTCTGGCACAAACTTCTTATTCTCATTCAGGGCTACTATTTTACATTAGTTTACTTATTTTACTTTAGTCTTAATTGTTCCCTCACAGTTGTGGAAGTAGGATTATCCATTTTGCAGTTGGAAGGACTGATCAGTGGAGATGCATTGACATTGGATTATGTGGTGACAGTTCTGGGAGTATGTGAAGTCAGGCTCACAAAGCTGTGTCCAGTTTTGGTATGAGTGCCAAATGCATTCTCATCGTAATGTATAAAAAGGGAGGAGATGCAGATGTTTTCATCCTCAAAATCTTTGTGAGTAATGAAGTATATTAACAGAATAGTTGTTTGGTTTTGGGTTTTTTTTGCTTTACACCATGGGAACTGAGGCACAGACAGGCTTTCACAAAACCTGAAAGTTGGCCTGCTGTGCTAACCAATGCATCCTCCACAGAGAAAAGGATTTTACAGTTGCTTTGTGGGAGTTGGTATTGTTAAAAGTTCAGTGTTAGCAACAAAGAAGTACTAGAAGAGGTCAAATAAGAAAGGCAGTGCAGTCTGGAGTTGTTGCAGGACTCCTGAAAAGCAGCAAGGAACAATGCTTACTGAGAAGTACAGAAAAGGATACTAGGAGTTACTAGCTGGACAATGTACTTTGAAATGCTAAATGTCTGTCTCATTGGCAGATTGAACGAAGGAGTCTTTTATCTCCCAGACCCACTAACACAGAAGAAAGCCAGGGACTAACCCTTAGCCCTGAGGCCAAGTCACAAACTGCTTATGGTGAGCTCCATCCAGAGCAGACTAGGTGCATGCACCTGCACCTAGTACTTAACCATGAATCTCCTCAGGGCCCCATATGGTGCTCCAGTAGCCCTGAGGTATATTGGGGTGTTTTTTTATGATTTTATTTTCTATTCAGAATTTTTTCTTTTCTGTTGGAGGGATGGTTTTATTTTGTGAAGCTGAAGATGCATCTTACATGACCTGGGGCATGGCATGAGATTTTAAGATGGAAACTGAGCAAACAAAACCTGTTGGGATAACACTACAAAGCTGTATGGAGCATAGGCAGCCATCCATACCTGTTGTCTTCTCCACAGTTTGGGGGAGTGCTCCCAAAAGTGAGTTATACCCAGCACGGTGCTGAGGCACTGGCTCAGGGAGAGCTGACTGGAGCAAACAAAGTCAGAGCCAGACAGAGAAAATGTAAGCACAGCAGATGATCAAGACTCTCCTGACTGACCTCTCTATAGGTGTTGCCAGAAAAAGGGGGAATAGATAGTAATTAGTTAAACATAGATGATCAGGAAAGAGCAGATATTTTCATCAGTTAATTTGCTTTGGTGTTCACAGAAGAGGTAAGGAAATGCTCCTCATCAGAGGAGGTTGGGATCACTCAGTGATGGGCTGGAAACATCTGATGTGAATTAGGGATGACTGTGCTCCCACCCCAGCACTATGCCAGCCTCTGCCTCAAGCCTCAGAGCCAAGCCCCAGCTGGTTTTGCAGAGGAAGAGTGGGGCAGCCATCACCCCAGGGGTGATTGCAGCTCCCAGCCTGAGACCTGTGAAAACACATACGATGTAAGCACATGCAGCGTAGACAGGCTGCAAGTGGGTGCAAGAGGGCAGCCTGGGGATGTGGATGAGAGGCAGAGGTCAGCCCAGCCCACCAACACAAGCCTCCACCACCCAGTCTCACCCTTGGCCTGCATTTACACGTGCTTTGGGAAAGGGAATGTCTAGAAAGCTGTTGTGTGCCTGACATGAATTATCCCTGTGGGCTGTTTCCCGGCAGCATGGAAAACATCTCTACACTAGGGCAGGCAAGCGCTGCTGGGGCCAACAGAGCCATCTGGGCTCTCTTCCCGCCTCACGGCGCCCAAGTCTGTCTTCGAGGATTAAGAGGTAGCAAGATACTAGAAATAAAATTTTTGATGGAATGCCAGTTACTTGTGCATTTCTGTGCACCTCTTAAATTTACACTTGCCCTGGTTTTGTCTGGTTGCAATGCAATGGGAAGGTACAATGTCAAACAATTTTCTTTCTTGTTATTCACTTCACATGTGGTGCTGTGAGTAGAGGTAAGAGAAAGCAAAAACCAGAAGGAAAGCAAAACCACTATCTTAAGAATTAAAAAAAAAAAAAAGAAGAAGAAATTGATAAATGTCCTTAAAGCAGATTTCTAGTGAGCAGATGGTAAGAGACAGTTTTTGTCACTCAAAATGGTAGTGGTTAATTGAACACAAAAGATAAGGAAATAACAGATGCATTCATCAGTTAATTTGCTTTTTTAGTCAAAGACAAGAAAAATTATAGTGACTTTCAGTAGTTGTGTCCCTGTTACAATAGGAAAGGACTTACTCTAAAGACAATGAGAATAGAAGGAGGTATTGAAGACATCTCCAAGGGGATGACAGAAAGCAATAACCGAATACATCTGCTGAAGTTTTCCATTTTCGTTGTTCTATCATGAAGAGTCAGATCCCTGTTGATGCAAGAGGATGAAATGTGTTTGTTAATTATGTTTGAATAAGATAACAAACTGTGATCTCAAAGCCATCTGTAAATGTAAAACCAGGTGGCTGAGCAGAAGAATGAAGACTGCAAATAGAGGATCACAGAATTTTGGGGTGTAAGAACTACTTATATGTCTGATCTGTTTATGACAAAATTCTGCAAATGCTTTCTATATTTGTAGGCTTTACCTTGAGCACAGTATTGTGGATTCCCTTTTGCTCTTTAGCCCTTCTTTGTATTGAGAAAATTGAATTTTTTTGCAGGCTGTGCTGAGAGCAAATTCTCCCTGAGGTGACCTTTCTGTAGTATAGCCAGGTATGTTATTACCCTAGTGGGATCTCTCATGCTTCACCAAAGGTGCCACTGGAACCCCCTTTGTTTAACATTCCTGTCTCTCCCTCTCCCCAGTTAGTGTCACATATGAACAGGATATGCACATACGTGGCAGGAGATGGGACCTTCACACAATCAGTTGTGAAGCTCATGAAAAACAGTTCTTTGTACTTCTCTAGTTTCTTCCTCTGACCTAGATTTTGGGCTTTACTCCCCCTCCTCCTTTGGTTTGGGTTTGTTTTACTTATTCCTGGAAACCTGCTGTGATGATCTGAGTTACGGAGGAATGCTTGTTCTTCCAAATCTGAAGTCAAAACTAATTTTCTGCATTGTGTTATCTCAGTGTTTACCCTTCTCTCTGTTTAAAGACACCAAAGTGAACTAATTGACATGAGACTTTGCACACCATAACCTTTCATAACACAGAATTAATTTTTTTCTGTAATAAGTGGGAAAATCACATAGAATGGAAGTACTTAAAGCAGTTAAAAAACTGTTTTTCAGAAACATTTGTGTAATTTTTTAATATGAAATGCAGATTCACATTTTAAAAAAAACACCACAGAAATCTTGCCCCCAGACATTCTTACTGCACCGAAGCCATTTCCTTACACTTGCTGAACTTGCATTCAATTGATATGAGAGTTTTTAAGGCATGAATGTGTGAAGTATAAGAATGCAACCAAAATAAGTGCATACATGTTCCCTTTGTGAATATGATGTGCATATCTGTTAAAGATCTGTTATCCTCATTAAGTGAAGTATGTCACTGCAAAACTTTCCTCAGGCTTATTACTGTAACTAGTAAACAAACAGGTAAAACTAGGTACAATTGGATTACAGTTATTTATAGCAGAATAAGATAGAAGTCAATTTCAGTTAATCTAATTTTTTGGTTCTATAAACCAAAAAATATTCCTCTACAGCATTTCAACACATGCTTTGGAAAATAATCTGTCATCTTGAATGCTGAGAGACAATGATATCCAGACTTAACTTGCAAGAATCTTGCTTTGTGTATTGCAGGCATCTGCAAAGCTTACACTATTGCAACCCCTCCCTGAAATGAGGAGCATTTAACATTGCCATGGTTAATGTTAAATAAACACTGCTGGAAAGCAGATTTTAGAGTCAGCTCTGGAGTTTCATATGGAGGAGTTGTAGCTCTGTTGGAAACTTCAGGTCATTTCTAATATGCCACTCACTATACCCTTAACTACAGAGGGAGCTGGTACCACTGGATGATATACGTAGCTTTACCTCTGTGTCAAAATCAACCAGAAAGGTTACAGTAAAAGTGTGAAGGTTTGTGATGGAGTAAAACCTGAAAGTTTGAAGGGATTTGATTTTTGCCTTATTGTGGAAATTCTAGGCTTTCCAACATGTATCATAGTTTCTTCGAGTTATATAAGGTGTTTTTTCCTTCTGAAATGCATGAATTAATTGATCAACCCAACTTTCAGTTTAATTAAGCTTTCACTTGTGACTTACTCTTTGATGTGTGTAAATATATTCTGTATAACATCAGCTTTTTTTCATGCTGATTTTGAAGTCCTTTAAAAGTGAGATGGAGATGTTTTTAATTGAAGCATTGGCTCTGTATCTCCAAAGTATGGTGCTTCCTAATTATTTATTAGTTCCCTCTAGAGAGCTATCAAAGTGAGATTCTGAAACCCTGAAATTCTGAAATTTCAGAATGCACACTTTATAAAAAAATGTTGGAAAACTATCTGAAAGATTTGTTAAGCAATCAGAGCCCTTTAGGATGGTTTCTGAATTGGCCGTTGCTGATATGACACGCACAATGAAGTTAAATTGTCATTGTTAAAAATTAGCAAGCAAAAATGAGGCAGAAGAATCTGTGTAGAGTGTTTCATTGGTGCAGATTCAGAATCTGAAATCCTGTCACATCTGCAGCTCATTATGACCCGAAATGGGAGAGTGCCTGGTACATCTGTGAGAACAATGCCTAGTGACTGCTGGCGCAAGTGGACATTGCAGGGTGCAGTGGTGCAGGGTGTGCAAGGTGCCAGCAAGTCGTTATCCTCGATGTCACGTCCCACATTGCCTCCTGACAGCTGGCACGAGAGGTCGTCATTGCCTTTGCAGCACTTTGTCTCCGTTTGCACTGAAAGCAGTGAGAAGCCTCATTCATTTGGAGGAGAGCATTTTCATGGGCAGCTGGTTGTGTTGCCCACATGCTGCCTGTCGGATGAGGGTCTTGTTTTCTGTGCTCGTGGTCAGCATCTCCATGGTTGTCTGCAGCAGGGAGGCACAGGCATGAGGCCAGCTAGCACCTGGCATTGGATGGAGTGTGTGCAGTTGGCTTGGTGGAACCCCTTTCCCTAGACCTTCATTCCAGTGCCTCAGATGTGGTGGAGGTGTTAGCTTCCACCAGTATGGTCTTCATCATGTGTTCATGGAAGGGCTTGGAGTGATTTGAGTGCTTGAACTCAGTGGAAAGTTCACAGGCACAGAAAGAGGTACATCTTTGTCATGCAAACACATATGCCCCTCTCCTTCTGTTTTCAACTCTGAAACAAAATAAAATTAGAAAGATCTTGGTTTTAGTACCCACTAAAATTGTATTGTCCCCAGCCTTGTTTTCAGGAATGGAAGAATCATTTTAATGAGCACATCCAATAAAACCAAAGCAAACTGCTCCATCAGTGTAAGCCAAACACCTGGCATGGGCATTGAAACCCAGTCAGTTTAAGTTGGGCAAAGTAGTAAGCAACTGAGAGTGGGTGGGAGGCAGCACCAGGCACCGAGGAAGCACTTGTGCCAGCCCCAGTCCATGCACCTGCTCCTGCAGCCAAGGCAGTGCCTGCAAGACATGCAGCACTGCTGTGAAAGTTTCCACTTACCTGGATCACAAACCCCAGACCTTGCTTCTCTTCCCTGTAGTGTGCCATGTGTAAAAGGGCTGCCTACAGGATGTAGGTATTTACTTCAACCTGTTGCTTGCCAGAGTAGTTTAGGACTCAGCAGTACAGGTGGAGTCAAACTGAGCTCACCTCCATTCATCCACGCACATGTAAGCAGGAAAAAAATGGCAAAATTGAACAAAAAATAAACAGCTTGGCTTGAGGGAGTTTGCCTGAGCATGTGGAGGGAGGTGGAGGTGGAGAGGAGGATATGGGGGTTGTTTTTCAGGGATGGTGCTGGGCAGAAAGCCAGTGGCCATGTTTGCAGCAGCTCAGTTTTAGGGAACACAATGCACATAATTATGAAGTAAGAGATGTCAGTGAACAAATGCATTTGGCAAACTATTTGTGCCTCATGTATTCTGATTTATGAAGTCCCCAGTGGTTTCTTTGTCCCTTGAGAAAAAGGATGGAGGGGAAAGAGAAAGTGTCCAGTTGCCATGACAACAGAACAGGGCTGAGGAGAGATGAGACTTATCATATTTTCATTTTTGATGCTCTATATAAAACTATGTAGGTAATTACACATGTAATGATTTTCCATGTTGCAGAGCAACTTCTCTTCAGGATGCTGCATGTCATGCAACATTATGCTGAGCCCCTTTTAGAGCAGACACAAATGTATTGACATTTTGTCGGGAATATTGCTGGAGAAATTGCAGCAGCAGGAAGGAAAGAGGGCGTGACAGCAGCCCTGCTCTCCTTTAAGAAACAGCATAAGAATCAATTAACAAGTTGCCAGTGGAAACCTGGCTATAATTATAGCTCTATTATGCTGGCCGTGTTGTTTTCCCATAGAAAGTACAATTTTTAATTAACTCGTGGATTTGGCACTGACACCTACGTGCTCCCTGGCAGGAACAAAGTCGGTGTTTCCCTGCTTGGGGTTGGCACTTTTTAATAACTAAAGGTGACAGTAGCACCCACAGAGCTGCCTTTGAGCAGGATGACCTGGATGTGGTTCTTCCGAAGCCAGAGGGAAGCAGATGTAGTTCTTTCCCCTGCATTGTATTTTGCAGATAAGAAAGCAAAAGTGGAAATGTTATCCTTTCTGGAGGGTACCTAAACTGGCTGGTCAGCCACAGGGGTGGAGGGAAGGAACAGCCAATGTTTCTGGGGGAGGAGTGGGGTGGAGGTGGATCTCTCACAGTGCCCGAAGGCTGTGTTCTTTGTGCAGTCCATGAGGTGCTCGGTGCAGGAGCTGGGGCAGTACAAAGTCTGGCAAATGTCCTAAACAGGACTGACTCTGCATTGTCAGGAGAGGGTGGAGAGGAAGGCTCTGTCACCTAGACTTTACCAAGATACCCATATGTTAAGTCTGTTTGGGATTTTTTTTTTTTTTACTTCTTTGTCTGCTACTTTTTCTCAAAGGCAATCCTGAATTACTTCAGCGAAGTAAGAATATTTCAGATGTGCCAAGCATATTGTGTTTAAAATGCAAATGTGTTATAGATGTATACACCAGGCACTGCTGTTGCTTTTCTTCTGGCATCATTGCCTTGAGAGCAGTTCAGTTTTTGAGTGTAATGCAAAATCAGGAGGGGTTTTCCTACAGAATACATTTCACTGAGTAGCATGTTTCTAATGGTGACCTGTGTGGGGTGCTCTGGGAATGAGTCTAAAATGGAGGATGTTTTTAAAGCAATCTTTCCCAGTGGTATATTCTGCCTGCTGCTGGCAGGCAGCAGCTTGGGACCTTCCCAAGCTGAGTGTCATGTGTAGTTTGGAAGTCAGTAATGGATTTCTCTCTGAAACTGTCTGAGACCTTTGGTTTTCTCCTTTTTTTTTCTTCTTCACATATGTTTTTGGCTATTACCATGTCCTGTAGCATTCAGATTCAGTTATAATTATGTTTTCTGTAAAAAGATAATCCTATGATTTATTTCAGGCCTGCTGATTGATAATTTTTCACTGAACAGACCCTAGTTTTTGTGCAGTAGGAAAATGAATACTCATTAGATAACCAACTTCTCCTTATAATGATTTTACCCAGCTCTTTATTCTTCTTTCTCTATGCTGCCCTGGCTGTTATGCATCTTCTTTTGTGAGTCTGTTCTGTGTCTTCTTGCGTGTTAGGCTCTCCAAGCCCCAGCCTGTCCTTCTCCTTCTCAGCCCTTTTCTCATTCCACTGTGTGCTGTCATTGCTTGGAAGCTTGGTAAACTCTGAGTCACCACATAGGAATTAATGGAACCATGCAATTATTTTGAATTGTGTGATGCTTAGATTGCATTTTTAAGTCAAGTCAGAGGAAGCAGGTTTATCCATGTTATGCAGTTTGAAATATCAAGTTAAGAAGGATAATAAATGGTACTGTAAAAAATAGTTTCCAAAACATTTCCTCACTTTTCTTTGTGTGGCCAGTGAACTACAAAATTGTGAGAGTCATAGCAAACCAATAGGTATAAAAGGGGTTTTGGAACTGTATGATCGTCAAGTTCACTTCCAGTCCAAACCATTTGATGATAAAAAGCCAATGTGTTGAATGTTTCTCCACCTGGAATTCATTGTTTCTTAAATTCAAGATGTTTTCACCCTGTGTCTTGGAGCTGTTGATGTTATTGTATCATCTTTCCCTGAAAGACATCATACTGCTAGTAAACAATAACATGAACATTGAGCTGTGACCCCACAGATGGGAGATCCGTGTGTCCTTGCAGACTCACAAATAATATAGAGGTGTTTTTCTCCCATTTGTAGTGGCTATGAGAAGGCAAATAAAATACAAAATCCACACCGTGGTCATTCTAGACAGGCAAGAGGTGTACTGTGGTTAAGGGATTCCCTTAAGCACTCACAAGCCTTGAGCATTGCATGAGCAATGAGGATGGTCTGAGGATAGAAATGGGCAAAGACACTGGTTTAACCAACTTTTTGGTTCTGGAAGTAATGCAACTTTATCTTCCATCCTTCAGAATATATATGGAAAAACGCCTTGCAAGGTGAACATCAGCTGCACTGCAGCACTGTGTCTAATCCCAGCAAAGCTTAGAGACTTGCTGTGTACCTGGGTGTGCTCTTGATGGCTCTCATACCAGCCAGGGAACGAGCATACTGTGGAGTACTTTTATGTGTTATCATAGGACATCACTGGGAGTGCAAAGTGACAATTTCAGGTGTTGCTTCTTCTGATTTCATGTTAATAGGTGGCGTGCCCTGAGAGATGTTGCTCAGAGATGTCCCTGAGAGACGTCCCCACAGGAAAGTAGTCCTGGGAAAAAAAAGTGTTGGATTTTTTTTCTTTTTTTCATTTTAATATCTGGAAATGAAGAGGAAAACTCACACTTCACAAGCAGCCTGTAGACTGCATTTTGGCAAATCTCCTATTCGTGCAGTATTTATGATACTTTAGCTGTGCTGATTTTTGCTCTCACAGAAGGCAGAGGTGCTGGCAGAGCCTCAAGGTGATTTGTGAGCAGCAGGGTTGGGGTGCCTGGACTCAGGAGCTCCCCAGGTTTTTCTGAGCCTGGCAAGACTTGCGAGAGTGACGGCAGTATGCTGCTGTAGCTCTGTTTTCTTAAGGCATGCCATAGCCGTGATGCTGTTTTGATGGGAATGGAAGATTGTGGTGAATTAAATGTCTGTGTGGCCAGGAGGAATGGGTCGTTTTTTTATTAACAGCAGGCACAGAAACTAAAAAAGAAAAAGTGCTCCTAATTCTATTCACCTTGTTGGGGTTAATGCAGTGAAACAACAAAATACAGAGCTTTTTTAGAAACTCTTTTTCACCTGATGGAATCACTTCAGTTATTTTAAGTCAAGGAAATCTTGTGTTTCCTCAGCAGCTGTTGCAGTAAAGATGACTGGTCACTTTGCATATATATTTTTATTGCGGGAGATTCTTTTTCATTTTATTACTGAATGGCCCTTTACGAATAACAGATCTTCAGCTGGTTAAGTGGCTGGACATTTGACATCATGTTCCCTCAAATATTGCATGAAAAGATGTTTGTATCAGAGGTGCATGACCATTTTTATGTGCGTTGGAAATTTACTGAAACAGCAGAAATGGTAAATAGAAATGGCAGCATGTAGGCTGTAAGAGAGGTGACTGGGATTACAGCACAGTTTGATATTGGGACACATTTTGGTACAAGACACAGGGGCAATCTGAAAGCAGACCACACATCTTCATTCTGAAACAAGAAGCTAAATAGGGTGATCACAAATAAACCAGTAATGGTACAAAACTGTACCAAAAAAAAGAATCCTAATTTTGATCAGAATATGAAAAAGTGGGATGGGGCCTGGAAAACATTGGGACAATTCATATAAGGGAAATAATGTGAGGGAAAAAAAAGGTGAAGGAAGATAGAAGACAAAACAATGAGAAATAGAAGAATTAGATAGCTTTGTGATTTTGCATTTAAAAGTTGCAAAATCCTCCCTCTCTCCTGGATCTCTGGAGAGTACATGGCACCAGACCAGTCCGTGTCAGGGAGCAAGTTTGGCATGACAGGTACATCAAGCATCAGTGAAGAAACTGGTGGTCTGTTCTGACTGTAAAATATTCTCTCTATTTGCTCTTTTAAATTCTGTTGGTTACAACAAGAAGGAAGGAGTGGACCTTGTCTTTTGGACAATATATCAATCTTTTAAACAGGAATGACACCAACAGAGTTCGTGTACATTTTTGCCATTAATTTTGAGCTTCTGCTTCAGACCTTTTGTTAAATTTGAATCGCTCAGTACTCCAGCCTTTGCAGCTGGTGTGTTGCACAGTTGTGAGGAAAGCCTGTCCTTCTGAACTTTTGACTCCAGATAAGTGAATTTCAGGACACATACTTTAATGATTCTTACTGTATTTACCATGGGCCAATGATACTTTTTGGGCTGGCAGTGGTTTTCAAAGTACTTTCTACCCTCTTGTTTGACCCTTTTTCCAGGGCTTTGGAGACTAAGCAGGTGGCCTGCCATCTTTGTAATTCCACTTTGGGAGCAAAAGGTGATCTACTAGTAAAGTGTGTATTAATTATCTGAATAGCTGCATGATTCATCCTGCCTGTCCTTGTATGACGAACTACATTTCTGTGGGGTTGTTGGTTTTTTTCTTAGCAGTGAATGACAAAAGGTCAAATTTTCCTATGGTTCTTGTGTGAGATTTCTGGCTCTTGGTTTGCATAAGGCAGTGCCAGGCGTTACCATGATAAGACATAGGAAAGTTACTTAATTACTGTAATTTAATTTCAATTTGTTAGCCTTTTTGCTATTCATCACCTTTTTAGTTGATGTATTTTAATGAACCTCAATGATAGGATAAATGCCTCTTGGGCACTTGCACTAAGGTATGATGTAATTATTTTTCAGTCCTGTTACGTGATGGACTTTGTACCTCCAATTACGATACAGAAGAAGTTGGATTCCATCTGTGAACAGGTGGAATTAGAGCTCCTGAGGCTGCTCTCCGCTCTGGGAAACCACAGCAACAACCTCAATACCAGAGAGAAGAAGGCTGGTGAAAAAGGGCATTTCAGGAAACAGAAGAGATTAACACCAGAAAAGAGGGTTCCTCCAGGAAAGAACTAGCCTTTCTGATCTGGAGGATTTTCCAAATATGTCTAGCTTTCTGTGACCACCCAGTAATTCACAGACTCACAGAATATGTCAAGTTGGAAGGGACCCACAAGGATCATCAAATCCAACTTTTAGCCCTGCACAGGACCATCCCAAAGAGTCACACCATGTGCCTAAGAGAATCATCAAATGCTTCTTGAACTCTGTCAGGCTTGATGCTGTGACCACTTCCCTGGGAAACCTGTTCCAGTGCCCAACCACCCTCTCGGTGGGGAACTTTTTTCTAATAGCCAACCTAAACCTTCTCTGACACAACTTCAGGCCATTCCCTTGGGTCCTGTCACTGGTCACCACAGAGAAGAGATCAGTGCCTCCCCCTCCTCTTCTCCTCATGATGAACCACAAAGTGGTCTCCCCTCAGTCTCCTCATCCCCAGGTTGAACAGACCAAGTGACCTCAGCCACTCCTCGTATGGCTTCCCCTCAAAGCCCTTCACCACCTCTGTTGCCCTCTTTTGGACACTCTCTGATGGCTTAATATCTTTCTTATATTGCAGTTCCCAAAACTGCACACAATATTCCAGGTGAGGTCACACCAGTGCAGAGCAGAGCAAGACAATCCCCTCCCTTGACTGGCTGGTGATGCTTTGCCTGATGTCCCCCAGAACAGGGTTGCCCCTCCTGGCTGCCGGGGCACTGCTGACTC